>JAWNND010000517.1:0-37147 GCA_035043265.1 Drosophila testacea | reverse complement strand
GTAAAAGCCATTTAAGTACTAAACAAAATTTACAATGGTTGTAACTTCAAAATTATAAAAAAATTTTAGGATGTCTCCTCAAGCAAGCTATTAACTGAGGGAAATAATTTTAAATTGTCCTTTTTTTCAATATTTCTTTGCCCAGTAATATATGGGTCGGACCGTAAAAGCAAATAGTTCAATATGTCTGTATTTGTAAGTATTCGTGATATTTTGAGTGTGTGATTCAGTCTGCATTTCTTTATCTCTTTGTTGTTTGCCTCTGCAGCTTCCTCCGAGAGCTCTCCAATTGAAACAATTGCGTGCTCTATAATAGCAGATCCGTTAATGAGCACCTTATGAACCGTGGAAGGCAAATAGTACCAGGGATACTCCTTGATTGACCCTTTGGCAGTATCTAGGGCTTATTCATTAAATTTGTGTACGTTGATTTTGTGTCCCGATGCCAAAGCTTGCAGTAAGGTGGAACAACGATGAATCAAATTTTCATTAAGGATTGTAATTTCTGCAGACAACCGAGGATTCGAAAAAAAATTTCTCGCTACATTGCCATCGTTGGACGTTCCTTTGCCACCATCTCTAGGCTGGTCCACTATTAAGCCCATTTTATCTTGAAAATCCTGTTGAACTTCTTCTTTCTAAAACTTTTTGTTTTTGTTGGGGCCCTCTATTACTATTTTTGCATGAAGTGGAGATAAGCCAATCTCGAAATATTTTGTTGATACCACTTTGTCCAAACATTCATTCAAATTGTTTATCTCCGTTGGCTTTGCATCGCAAATATAACATTTAGTGGAGTGCGATTCACTTAAAGCGTTACAAACTTTTCCATCTTCCATAGTTAATGGTAAGCTATGCTCAACGAATATTTTTCTCTTTTGGACACATAGTTCTGTAGGTATTAGACAATTTATTTTCTCCTTAAAATATTTCTCTCTGATATTAATACTACGGTCGTCTCTTTTTATACCCTGTGGGGTATATTAAGTTTGTTCAAAAAATAAAAGTATGTAACAGGCAGAAGGAGGTGTGGCAGACCCCATAAAGTATATATATTCTTGATCAGGGCGACGAGCTTAGTCGATATAGCCATGTCCGTCTGTCCGTCGGTCCGTCTGTCTGTCCGTGTGAACAACGAGATCTCAGAGACGGTAAGACCTAAGAGCACCAAATTTGGTATGAAGACTTCTTATATTTGCACGCAGATCAAGTTTATTTCAAATTTTTGATACCACCCCCCTTCGTCACCAATTAAGAAAAATGCATAACACTGGTAATTATGAAGCTAGCTACTTGAGCTTCGGCACGAACAATACTTGGTCGAATATGGATGCATCGTGAAAAATTGATCAAGATCGGATAATAAATACGGAAGTTATTAAGATATTTATTACGCCAATAACGCCTGTTTTTGTTGGTTTGCCAATAGGCAAAACAGACAACAACAAAATACGTTACGCCTACACGCACCTTACATATATACGAACAATCCTACATGTATTGGTATCTATTTCATAAATGTATTGGTTCATCCCTCTATTGCTATTGCTATTGCACTGTGCAATCTTCTTCGCTCTCTGGCTCTCGCGCTCTCATTGCGATTCGCCTGACACGTGTCAAACACAAAGGCGTAGCCCCAATTTTAATTAGGAGATTTTAATATTCATAGAGGAATGCACCCTTCTGATCTTTATTGGCTACGCCCATATAGGTTTGTCAATGTTCCCACGCATCTTTGTGACTCTTTAGTTCGTTGCGAGAGTTTCGAATGTGCTGGCGTGTAATTCTAATTGTAAAGATTTGCTACAATATAAATCAATATAAAACGTAATTTTCATTACGATCTCATAAATTTTTAAAGACCCCATTTCATAGCAATGGCCTCCTCGTGGTGTTCCCTGGATACCGATTTGATTGAATATAATCGGAAGCAAATTCGAGCGGCGCCCTGAACTCCCACAGGGTATTCTGCAGTCGGGCCCTCCCGACTGAATGATTTATTTTAAACTGGAATCGAATTGGTCTGTGTTGAATATCCCATATTCAAAAATAACATTTGGTATTTTTCATGAATAATATTCTAGTAGTATTTAAGTAACTTGATCTGGTAACTCTAAAGGAGTAACTTTAAGTTACTAGGATTTGGTCACACTTAAATATGCCTCATCTTTTCTCTTGATCATCGCTGTGAGTGGTTGTGTGTTGCGCATTGAAAAGAGCCTGATATATAAGCAAATATATACGTATAGTTGAAAACTAAATCTGTGTTTATCTTTTTAATCCTGTTAGTGATTTTTAATATTAGTGTTAAATATCAAAGGTTATGGGCCCAGTCCACGCCTAACAGCATATTTTACACTATTTTTGATTATTTCCGTAAAGTTGATCTGTTCTTATACCCTTGCAGAGGGTATTATAATTTTGTCACGAAGTTTGTAACGCATTGAAGGAGGCGTGTCAGACCCCATAAAGTATATATATTCTTGATCAGGGCGACGAGCTGAGTCGATATAGCCATGTCCGTCTTTCCGTCTGTCCGTATGTCCGTCTGTCCGTCTGTCTGTTTCTATGCAAACTAGTCTCTCAGTTTTGAAGCTATCTTGATAAAACTCGGTACAGGTCCGTCTTTTTGCTGCACGCAGTACATATGTCGGAACCGGCCGGATCGGATAACTATATCATATAGCTGCCATAGGAACGATCGGTTGGAAATAAACATTTAGTATGAAAAACTTTTTGTTTCTCAAGATATCTCAACCAAATATACACATTGTGTGTTTGATTAAGTTTAAAACAGGCTGACCAAATTTGGTGTAAATCGGACTACTACATCATATAGCTGCCATAGGAACGATCGGTTCGAGAACAACATTTACTATGAAAAACTTTTTTGTTTCTCAAAATATCTCAACCAAATATACACATTGTGTGTTTGATTAAGTTTTAAACAGGCTGACCAAATTTGGTGTAAATCGGACTACCATATCATATAGCTGCCATAGGAACGATCGGTTGGAAATAAACATTTAGTATGAAAAACTTTTTTGTTTCTCAAAATATCTCAACCAAATATACACATTATGTGTTTGATTAAGTTTTAAACAGGCTGACCAAATTTGGTGTAAATCGGGCTCCTATATCATATAGCTGCCATAGGAACGATCGGTTCGAAAACAACATTTACTATGAAAAACTTTTTTGTTTCTCAAAATATCTCAACCAATTATACACATTGTGTGTTTGATTAAGTTTTAAACAGGTTGACCAAATTTTGTGTAAATCGGACTACTATATCATATAGCTGTCATAGGAACGATCGGTTCGAAAACAACATTTAGTATAAAAAACTTTTTTGTTTCTCAAAATATCTCAACCAAATATACACATTGTGTGTTTGATTAAGTTTTAAACAGGCTGACTAAATTTGGTTAAATCGGACAATTATATCATATAGCTGCCATAGGAACGATCGGTTCAAAATCAACCTTTAACAAATTTTGTAAAAATCTGACGGCTTACGCAGGGCACTGAAAGGGTATCCAAAGTTAGCTTGCGCTATATTTTTATACCCTTGCAGAGGGTATTATAATTTTGTCACGAAGTTTGTAACGCATTGAAGGAGGCGTGTCAGACCCCATAGTATATATATCTTGATCAGCGCGACGAGCTGAGTCGATATAACCATGTCCGTCTGTCCGTCTGTCCGTCTGTCCGTACTGTCCGTCTGTCCGTCTGTCTGTTTCTATGCAAACTAGTCTCTCAGTTTTGAAGCTATCTTGATAAAACTTGGTACAGGTCCGTCTTTTGCTGCACGCAGTACATATGTCGGAACCGGCCGGATCGGATAATTATATCATATAACTGCCATAGGAACGATCGGTTGGAAATAAACATTTAGTATGAAAAACTTTTTGTTTCTCAAGATATCTCATCCAAATATACACATTGTGTGTTTAATTAAGTTCAAAACAGGCTGACCAAATTTGGTAATCGGACTACTACATCTATACTAGCTGCCATAGGAACGATCGGTTCGAGAACAACATTTACTATGAAAAACTTTTTTGTTTCTCAAAATATCTCAACCAAATATACACATTGTGTGTTTGATTAAGTTTTAAACAGGCTGACCAAATTTGGTGTAAATCGGACTACCATATCATATAGCTGCCATAGGAACGATCGGTTGGAAATAAACATTTAGTAAGAAAAACTTTTTTGTTTCTCATGATATCTCAACCAAATATACACATTGCGTGTTTGATTAAATTTTAAAAAGGCTGGCCAAAGTTGGTGTAAATCGGACTACTATCTCATATAGCTGCCATAGGAACGGTCGGTTCGAAAACAACATTTAGTATGAAAAACTTTTTTGTTTCTCAAAATATCTTAACCAAATATACACATTGTGTGTTTGATTAAATTTTAAAAAGGCTGGCCAAAGTTGGTGTAAATCGGACTACCATATCATATAGCTGCCATAGGAATGATCGGTTCGAGAACAACATTTAGTATGAAAAACTTTTTGTTTCTCAAAATATCTCAACCAAATATACACATTGTGTGTTGATTAAGTTTTAAACAGGCTGACTAAAATTGGTGTAAATCGGACTACTATATCATATAGCGTCATAGGAACGATCGGTTCAAAATCAACATTTAACAAATTTTGTAAAAACAATCTGACGGCTTACGCAGGGCACTGCAAGGGTATTCAAACTTTGGCGCGCCAAAGTTAGCTTGCGCTTTATTTTTATACCCTTGCAGAGGGTATTATAATTTTGTCACGAAATGTGTAACGCATTGAAGGAAGCCTCACAGACCCCATAAAGTATATATATTCTTGATCAGGGCGACGAGCTGAGTCGATATAGCCATGTCCGTCTGTCTGTCCGTCTGTCCGTCGGTCCGTCTGTCCGTCTGTTTCTATGCAAACTAGTCTCTCAGTTTTGAAGCTATATTGATGAAACTTGGTACAGGTCCGTCTTTTTGCTGCACGCAGTACATATGTCGGAACCGGCCGGATCGGATAACTATATCATATAGCTGCCATAGGAACGATCGGTTGGAAATAAACATTTAGTATGAAAAACTTTTTTGTCTTTCAAGATATCTCATCCAAATATACACATTGTGTGTTTAATTAAGTTTTAAACAGGCTGACCAAATTTGGTGCAAATCGGATTACTATATCATATAGCTGCCATAGGAATGATCGGTTGAAAAACAACATTTAGTATGAAAAACTTTGTTGTTTCTCAAAATATCTCAACCAATATACACATTGTGTGTTTGATTTAGTTTTAAACAGGCTGACAAAATTTGGTGTAAATCTGACTACTATATCATATAGCTGCCATAGGAACGATCGGTTCGAAAACAACATTTAGTATGAAAAACTTTTTGTTTCTCAAAATATCTCAACCAAATATGCACATTGTGTGTTTAATTAGGTTTTAAACAGGCTGATCAAATTTGGTGTAAATCGGACTACTATATCATATAGCTGCCATAGGAACGATCGGTTCGAAATAAAAATTTAGTATGAAACAATTTTTTTCCTCAAAATATCTCAACCAAATATACACATTGTGTGTTTTACTAAGTTCTAAACACGCTGACCAAATTTGGTGTAAATCGGACTACTATATCATATAGCTGCCATAGGATCGATCGGTTCAAAATCAACATTTAACAAATTTTGTAAAAAATCTGACGGCTTACACAGGGCACTGCAAGGGTATCCAAACTTTGGCGCGCCAAAGTTAGCATGCGCTATTTTTTTTTTGTTTTTATACCCTTGCAGAGGGTATTATAATTTTGTCACGAAGTTTGTAACGCATTGAAGGAGGCGTGTCAGACCCCATAAAGTATATATATTCTTGATCAGGGCGATGAGCTGAGTCGATATAGCCATGTCCGTCTGTCTGTCCGTCTGTCTAAAACATTTCCGTTTGTTAAAACATTTTAAGTTGTTATTACCAAAAATGAAGTTAAATGAAATCTATAAAATTGTTATAAGAATTATGTTAAGCAGTGATCTGATCGAGTTTTACTGGGTTTCCACGAATCCCTGCAGCAAATGCAGGATCATTTTTGTACTCCCCAGAAAGAGCACAAACCACATTAAATATGTACATAATTGTAACTAATGAAATTATTAATTTTTTGTTTATAATTAAATGTTATTTTTGAGAAGCGTGTTGAATATCCCATATTCAAAAATAACATTTGGTATTTTTCATGAATAATATTCTAGTAGTATTTAAGTAACTTGATCTGGTAACTCTAAAGGAGTAACTTTAAGTTACTAGGATTTGGTCACACTTAAATATGCCTCTTCTTTTTTCTCTTGATCATCGCTGTGAGTGGTTGTGTGTTGCGCATTGAAAAGAGCCTGATATATATTGAGAAACAAAAAAGTTTTTCATACTAAATGTTGTTTTCGAACCGACCGTTCCTATGGCAGCTATATGATATAGTAGTCCGATTTACACCAAATTTGGTCAGCCTGTTTAAAACTTAATCAAACACACAATGTGTATATTTGGTTGAGATATCATGAGAAACAAAAAAGTTTTTCATACTAAATGTTTATATCCAACCGATCGTTCCGATGGTAGCTATATGATATAGTTATCCGATCCAGCCGGTTTCGACATATGTACTGCGTGCAGCAAAAAGACGGACCTGTACCAAGTTTCATCAAGATAGCTTCAAAACTGAGAGACTAGTTTGCATAGAAACAGACGGACAGACAGACGGACAGACAGACGGACATGGCTACTTCGACTCAGCTCGTCGCCCTGATCAAGAATATATATACCTTATGGGGTCTGTGAGGCTTCATTCAATGCGTTACACATTTCGTGACAAAATTATAATACCCACTGCAAGGGTATAAAAATTGTTTTTAAATTATGGCATGAGAGATTTGGGCATTTGAGCAATAGCAAACTACAAGAAATAAAAAGAAAGAATGTATTCACTGATAATAGTCTGCTTAACAATTTAGAATTGTCCGATGAAATTTGTGAAGCCTGTCTAAATGGAAAATAATCCAGGTTACCCTTCAAGCAATATAAAGATAAAAGCTATATAAAAAGACCATTATATGTGATTCATTCAGATCTTTGTGGTCCTATTACACCCAATACAATAGATGGTAAAAATTATTATGGCATTTTTGTAGATCAGTTTACACATTATTGTATAACTTACCTTATAAAGTACAAGTCAGATGTATTTCAAATGTGTAAAGATTATGTTGCAAAATGTGAATCGCATTTTAATTTAGGATTGTCAATTTGTACATTGATAATGGTGGGGAATACCTGTCAAATGAAATGCGAGAGTTCTGTGTTCAGAAAGGTATTTCTTATCATCTAACTGTGCCAAATACACCTCAATTGAATGGTGTTTCTGAAAGAATGATTAGAACCTTAACTAAAAAAGCTCGTGCCATCGTGTGTGTTACAAAATTAGAGAGAGGGAGAAGCTGTATTAACGGCAACATATGTTATCTAGTAACAGAATTCCAAGCAGAGCACTTGGTGAGAGCGAAAAGACGCCACACTAGATGTGGCATGACAGGAAGCCTAATTTAAACCATTTAAAAGTTAAAGTTAAAAGAAAAAGGAAATTTGATGATAAATCATATAAGACTATTCTTGTTGTTATGAACCAAATGGTTTTAAATTATGGGATACAATCAATGAAAGATTCGTTGTTGCAAGAGATGTTGTTGTTGATGAAACTAATATGTTTCATTCTAGAGCTCTAATAGATAAAAATGAAATCCAGAATGAGAGTATGGATGGTGATCAAATAAAATTCCTGAATGACAGTAAGGAAAGAGATCATGGAAAATTCCCGAATGAAAGTTAGGAATGCGTAAAAATACATAAAACAGCCTAGTAGTAAAATTGAATCGGAAGAGATTTCAAAAGATTGCGTCGACAACAACGAGAATATTGAAATGGTAAATAGAAGAAGTGAGAGAATAAAAGGAAAGCAACAGATATCTTATAATGAAGATGATACAAATTTAAATAAATTTGTTATGAATGCTTATACAGTATTTAATGATGTCCCAAATACATATGAAGAGATTAATAGTAGAAATGATAAATCATTTTGGCAGGAAGCCATTAAAGTAGAGTTAGAGTCTCATAAAGAAAATAATACTTGGACTATTGTTAAAAGGCCTATTAATAAAAATATCGTTGACAGTAGATGGGTATTCTCTATTAGACATGACGAACTGGGAAATCCCATAAAATATAAAGCAAGGTTAGTTGCACGAGGGTTTACTCAACAATTTCAAGTCGATTATGAAGAAACATTTGCACCTGTTGCCAGAATTTAAAGTTTTAGATTCATATTATCACTATCAGTTCAATATAATTTGAAAATACATCATATGGATGCATTTTTAAATGGAATACTGAAAGAAGAAATATGTATGCAACCTCCTCAAGGTGTTTCATGTAGTACTGAAAATGTATGCAAATTAAATAAGGCGATTTACGGACTCAAACAAGCAGCTAGATGCTGGTTTGAAGTTTTTGAGCAAGTATTAAAAGATTGTAAATTTGTAAATTCTCCTGTGGATCGCTACATATATACATGACAAGGGAGATATTAAAGAAAATATATATGTTTTATTATATGTTGATGATGTGGTAATAGCTTCGGGAAACATTGAAAGAATGAATAGTTTTAAAAGATATTTGATGGAAAAGTTTAAAATGACAGACTTAAATGAAATACGACATTTTATAGGAATTAGAGTAGAAATATTCGAAAATAAAATTTGCTTAAGCCAGTCTACCTATATTAAAAGAGTTTTAAATAAATTTAATATGGAAGAATGCAATGCAGTCAGTATCCCTCTACCAAGCAAAATAAATTACGATTTACTTGATTCAGAAGTAAATATTGATACGGCATGTCGTAATCTTATAGACTGCTTAATGTACATAATGTTATGTACACGTCCCGATTTAGCTACTGCCGTAAGTATATTGAGTAGATATAGTAGCAAAAATAATTTAGAGCTATGGCAATGCATGAAGAGGCTACTGAGATATTTAAAAGGAAACATTGATATGAAATTGATTTTTGAACAAAATGCATCATATGAGAACGTATTAGTTGGTTATGCAGATTCTGACTGGGGAGGTAATCAAACTGATAGAAAAAGTACAACGGGATACTTATTTAAAACCTTTGATTCAAATCTAATATCTTGAAACACAAAAAAGCAAAATTCTGTAGCAGCTTCATCGACTGAAGCAGAATATATGGCTTTATTTGAAGCTGTAAGAGAAGCTATGTGGTTGAAATCGTTATTAGAGAGTGTTAATATAAAGACCTATATAGACCTATTAAAATTTATGAATTTTATGATAATCAAGCTATCTCTATAGCTAATAATCCAACATGCCATAAAAGATCTAAACACATTGATATTAAGTATAATTTTGCTAGAGAGCAAGTTGAAAATAAAAATATTTGAATTGAGTATATTCCCACAGAGAAACAACTTGCGGACATCTTTACTAAGCCATTGCCAGCCGGAAGATTCAATGAACTGCGTAGCAAGATTGGATTTCTGCTCACCTGATCTCATATATATATATATCGATACCAAATTTAATTGATTTAATTTGTTGAATAACAAAAGAGTAGAAGTTTTTTTTTTTGTTAAAACATTTTAAGTTGTTATTACCAAAAATGAAGTTAAATGAAGTCTATAAAATTGTTATAAGAATTATGTTAAGCAGTGATTTGTTCGAGTTTTACTGGGTTTCCACGAATCCCTGCAGCAAATGCAGGATCATTTTTGTACTCCCCAGAAAGAACACAAACCACATTAAATATGTACATAATTGTAACTAATGAAATTATTAATTTTTTGTTTATAATTAAATGTTATTTTTGAGGGGGCGTGTTGAATATCCCATATTCAAAAATAACATTTGGTATTTTTCATGAATAATATTCTAGTAGTATTTAAGTAACTTGATCTGGTAACTCTAAAGGAGTAACTTTAAGTTACTAGGATTTGGTCACACTTAAATATGCCTCTTCTTTTTTCTCTTGATCATCGCTGTGAGTGGTTGTGTGTTGCGCATTGAAAAGAGCCTGATATATACGCAAATATATACGTATAGTTGAAAACTAAATCTGTGTTTATCTGTTTAATCCTGATAGTGATTTATAATATTAGTATTAAATATCAATAGTCTGCAATAATGTGTTGACGAAGGCCGAGGGTTTTTCCAAATTACTTTTTGATCAGTTTTTTATATAAGTTGAAGAGGTAAGATAAACGGATAAACTTTTGTCGTCTACATCATTATTGGAAAACGTTTGCTTGTACTCGCTATGGCCCGTACTTCCATCAAACCCCCATTTTCCAACTAATAACAGATGAGCAACAGAATCATCTGCAATTGTTTCAATAACATTAGATTGAAGCTCAAGTATGCTCGAAGCTGTGTTATTTAACAAGCTTTGAAGTTCGACTTCTGCGTAGGATTCGTACACAGATATGTTGTCAGGATATCTATCTTTTTTAGAGCTTAAAATGCATTTATAGCTCGGGAAAAAAATCTAATAACTCATCCAAAAGTCAGCAATTGTTTTGCAAATGTACTCATTTGGTTGAATACCCGCATTCAGTTCATCTCTTTGGTTCTATTTTTAGAAAGTCCCGCTATGTTTACAGTAAAGACCGGTTTGCCATTGTGAAGTTTGAACATTTCAGAGACAATTTGCTTGCAATTTTTTTCTTTTCGTTGTTATCACTTTTTTTTGATTTTTGGTCTCTGGCGGAACCACAGTGCATTCGACTGTTAACTTAACATTTTATTATGCAGCAATACATATGTATTAGAGTTACTACATATATGGAATAATTTTAGTCGAATATCTTCCGTGTGTATTGTCTGATTGCGATTAAATTTTGGCGGTGGTGTTATATGACGTTGAGAATCATTTATGCCGAATCGTAAATTTCCAGCTTGATAATTTCGAGAGATATGGTTTTTTGATGTTTGTTGGAGATGGGGATGACTCTTCAAAAATTTGAGATTACCGATGTCAAGTCTCTAACTGTAATAAAGCTGTTGTTATAACGTTTTTAGTGATTGTGTTATCCAGTTAGCAAATACAGAAGAAAAAATAAATATATATGTACAACCAAAAATTAACATGAACGAAATACGATCCACAAAAACCTCGCATTAGTCTTTTCTCCCTTCCACTTCATTCTAAAGTTCCGCTACTTACAGCAGCAGCCTTTAAGCATAGGCTTGTGAATGAATACTAGATCCACGCGCTATCATTCGTAAAAGATTATTACACCGAGTCAGAAGCATATCTTCGCTGGTCTGACAAAGAGAAATCGTGGTAATAATAATTTTTAAAAAGAAAAAAAAGTACTGCTGCACCTAACCTTCCCGGCAGCATCCCCCACGAGCATATTACATAATCAACCCTCGACTGGAAACCAACTAAGTACCCCAGCATACCCGCTTATATCTATATACATACAGTTTGTCAATTAATTGTTTGCAAAGTGAAAACAGGTGCAAAAGTTAAACTTTAACTTAATATTTATTAATCATAGTACTTCTTTTCAATATTTTTTTTTATACATATATTTATATTAATATATTACTTATGAATTAGATAAAAAAAAATAGGAAAAAGTATAACAATAACAATAATAAAACAAAAATAACAGATTATGTCAAATTTCAGACTGTCAAGTAATTGTTTGCAAAATTCAAACTCTGTTTGGCAAAAATGGCTTTAACTAGAAAAAAATTAGAGAAAAAATATAGCGCAAGCTAACTTTGGCGCGCCAAAGTTTGAATACCCTTGCAGTGCCCTGCTAGCCATCAGATTTTTTACAAAATTTGTTAAAGGTTGATTTTGAACCGATCGTTCCTATGGCAGCTATATGATACAGTTGTCCGATTTACACCAAATTTGGTCAGCTTGTTTAAAACCTAATCAAACAGACAATGTGTATATTTGGTTGAGATATTTTGAGAAACAAAAAGGTTTTCATACCAAATGTTGTTTTCGAACCGATCGTTCCTATGGCAGCTATATGATATGGTAGTCCGATTTACACCAAATTTGGTCAGCCCGTTTAAAACTTAATCAAACACATAATGTGTATATTTGGTTGAGATATCTTGAGAAACAAAAAAGTTTTCATACTAAATGTTTATTTCCAACCGATCGTTCCTATGGCAGCTATATGATATAGTTATCCGATCCGGCCGGTTCCGACATATGTACTGCGTGCAGCAAAAGACGGACCTGTACCAAGTTTCATCAATATAGCTTCAGAATGAGAGACTAGTTTGCTAGAAACAGACGGACAGACAGACGGACAGACGGTCAGACGGACAGACGGACAGACGGACAGACGGACATGGCTATATCGACTCAGCTCGTCGCCTGATCAAGATATATATACTTTATGGGGTCTGACACGCCTCCTTCAATGCGTTACAAACTTCGTGACAAAATTATAATACCCTCTGCAAGGGTATAAAAATTAATATTTAGTGTGTTTGCCCCTAGCCTCTATCACAGCTTGAAGCCGCCGCGACATGGACTGCACAAGTGCCTGAAGGTCATAAAGACATGGTAGATTTGCCCATTCCTCCTGTATGGCTTTAACCAACGCAATTTTGGTAGTTGGGCTCCGCTTGGCTACCCTCTTTTTCAAAAATGCCCACAAATTCTCAATAGGGTTCAAATCCGGACTCTGAGCAGGGGTATCTATAACCTTGCTACAGTTGTATAGCACCCAGGTCCGACACAGCAGGGATTTGTGCTTAGGATCATTGTCCTGATACAATTTGTATTTCAGTTTATTCGGGTTTTGAGGGTCAAAGAATCCAAAATTTTCGGCACTTTGTGTTAATTCGTTTTTGAGGATATCCAAATAAAACTCCTTGGTCATGATGTCGTTAAAAATGCGCACCTCTCCAACACCTTTTGACGAGAAACATCCCCACACCATAACAGAGAGCTTGCCAAACTTCACTGTTGGCACTATATTTTTGTCTTGAAGCGCTGTTTTGGGCTTCCGCCAAACTCTGCTTGGTCCATCGTGACTATATAACATTATTTTTGTCTCATCACAAAAAATAACTGAATCCCAGTACTCCGCTGGCATATTTACATGATCATTAGCAAATCTTAACCGTTTCTCTATGTTTGCAACAGAAAGCAATGGCTTTTTTCTTGCCACACGTGAGGAGTACTTATGCAGGTTAAGCACCCTACGTACAGTCTCGTGGCTAACACACTTTTTGCAGGCAGTTTTTATATTATTGGCCAACACTCTCAAGCTTATCTGGGGGTTATTGCTCACTTCTTTCAATATTTTCCTATGATCACGGCGATCAAGCTTCAATGGCCTGCCCCCGGAGTGGTTCAAATCCAGTCTGTTTTCCTTCTCTGCACGCTTAATGATATTGTAGACCGTCCGTAGCTTTATATTAAACTCAATAGCCAAATCCTTAGCCGTTTTGCCCTGGTAATAATTGTAATAAACTAATTGTATTAATTTATTATCTGTTCGCTTTCCAGGCATTGTTAAGAACTTTCTTTAAAGGGAATTACGCACATTGCCGAAGTCAAAATCAAACTAAATGCATTGCACAGTGCATTGCAAAAGCGACGTGTTCATTCAAGTTTCTGTTAGAAGTTCCGTTAGAAGCCCCGTTACTTAGTTTTAAGTCTCTCTTTGATTTATGTTTGCATTTTGCAAACAATTACTTGACAGTCTGAAATTTGACATAATCTGTTATTTTTGTTTTATTATTGTTATTGTTATACTTTTTCCTATTTTTTTTTATCTAATTCATAAGTAATATATTAATATAAATATATGTATAAAAAAAAATATTGAAAAGAAGTTCTATGGTTAATAAATATTAAGTTAAAGTTTAACTTTTGTGCCTCTTTTCACTTTGCAAACAATTAATTGACAAACTGTACATATATAAAACTCTGTTTCCTTATTCACTGATTCACTGACTGAGTCATAACGCTGTAGGCCAAACGGTTCAAGATATTGAGATGAAATTTTTACACAACATAGCTGAGACATAATTATCGTGCAATAAGACGGGATTTTTGATATCCCCACTGGAAAGGGCTAAAATTGGGGTCAAAGGTCAAAATTGCTTAGTATGAAAATTTTTTTTTGTTTTCTGAGCTATCTTAACCAAACTCACAGATAATGTATTTCTTACTCACTGCTACATCCTGAGAAAATTTGGTCAAGATCGGACCACTATATTATATAGCTGTCATAGGACCAATCAGATGCAAATTAAAACTTTGTATGAAGATCTTTGTTGTTTTTTGAGATATCTCAACCAAACTCACAGATTATGGATTTCGTACTCATTGTAACATTCTGTAAAAACTTGGTCAAGAACGGATGACTATATTATATAGCTGCCATAGGAACAATCAGATGCAAATTAAAATTGATTTTTATACCCTTGCAGAGGGTATTATAATTTTGTCACGAAATGTGTAACGCATTGAAGGAAGCCTCACAGACCCCATAAAGTATATATATTCTTGATCAGGGCGACGAGCTAAGTCGATATAGCCATGTCCGTCTGTCCGTCTGTTTCTATGTAAACTAGTCTCTCAGTTTTGAAGCTATCTTGATGAAACTTGGTACAGGTCCGTCTTTTTGCTGCACGCAGTACATATGTCGGAACCGGCCGGATCGGAGAACTATATCATATAGCTGCCATAGGAACGATCGGTTGGAAATAAAAATTTGGTATGAAACAATTTTTTTCCTCAAAATATCTCAACCAAATATACACATTGTGTGTTTTACTAAGTTCTAAACACGCTGACCAAATTTGGTGTAAATCGGACTACTATATCATATAGCTGCCATAGGATCGATCGGTTCAAAATCAACATTTAACAAATTTTGTAAAAAATCTGACGGCTTACACAGGGCACTGCAAGGGTATCCAAACTTTGGCGCGCCAAAGTTAGCATGCGCTATTTTTTTTTGTTTTTATACCCTTGCAGAGGGTATTATAATTTTGTCACGAAGTTTGTAACGCATTGAAGGAGGCGTGTCAGACCCCATAAAGTATATATATTCTTGATCAGGGCGATGAGCTGAGTCGATATAGCCATGTCCGTCTGTCTGTCCGTCTGTCTAGAACATTTCCGTTTGTTAAAACATTTTAAGTTGTTATTACCAAAAATGAAGTTAAATGAAGTCTATAAAATTGTTATAAGAATTATGTTAAGCAGTGATTTGTTCGAGTTTTGACTGGGTTTCCACAATCCTGCAGCAAATGCAGGATCATTTTTGTACTCCCCAGAAAGAACACAAACCACATTAAATATGTACATAATTGTAACTAATGAAATTATTAATTTTTTGTTTATAATTAAATGTTATTTTTGAGGGGGCGTGTTGAATATCCCATATTCAAAAATAACATTTGGTATTTTTCATGAATAATATTCTAGTAGTATTTAAGTAACTTGATCTGGTAACTCTAAAGGAGTAACTTTAAGTTACTAGGATTTGGTCACACTTAAATATGCCTCTTCTTTTTTCTCTTGATCATCGCTGTGAGTGGTTTTGTGTTGCGCATTGAAAAGAGCCTGATATATACGCAAATATATACGTATAGTTGAAAACTAAATCTGTGTTTATCTGTTTAATCCTGATAGTGATTTATAATATTAGTATTAAATATCAATAGTCTGCAATAATGTGTTGACGAAGGCCGAGGGTTTTTCCAAATTACTTTTTGATCAGTTTTTTATATAAGTTGAAGAGGTAAGATAAACGGATAAACTTTTGTCGTCTACATCATTATTGGAAAACGTTTGCTTGTACTCGCTATGGCCCGTACTTCCATCAAACCCCCATTTTCCAACTAATAACAGATGAGCAACAGAATCATCTGCAATTGTTTCAATAACATTAGATTGAAGCTCAAGTATGCTCGAAGCTGTGTTATTTAACAAGCTTTGAAGTTCGACTTCTGCGTAGGATTCGTACACAGATATGTTGTCAGGATATCTATCTTTTTTAGAGCTTAAAATGCATTTATAGCTCGGGAAAAAAATCTAATAACTCATCCAAAAGTCAGCAATTGTTTTGCAAATGTACTCATTTGGTTGAATACCCGCATTCAGTTCATCTCTTTGGTTCTATTTTTAGAAAGTCCCGCTATGTTTACAGTAAAGACCGGTTTGCCATTGTGAAGTTTGAACATTTCAGAGACAATTTGCTTGCAATTTTTTTCTTTTCGTTGTTATCACTTTTTTTTGATTTTTGGTCTCTGGCGGAACCACAGTGCATTCGACTGTTAACTTAACATTTTATTATGCAGCAATACATATGTATTAGCGTTACTACATATATGGAATAATTTTAGTCGAATATCTTCCGTGTGTATTGTCTGATTGCGATTAAATTTTGGCGGTGGTGTTATATGACGTTGAGAATCATTTATGCCGAATCGTAAATTTCCAGCTTGATAATTTCGAGAGATATGGTTTTTTGATGTTTGTTGGAGATGGGGATGACTCTTCAAAAATTTGAGATTACCGATGTCAAGTCTCTAACTGTAATAAAGCTGTTGTTATAACGTTTTTAGTGATTGTGTTATCCAGTTAGCAAATACAGAAGAAAAAATAAATATATATGTACAACCAAAAATTAACATGAACGAAATACGATCCACAAAAACCACGCATTAGTCTTTTCTCCCTTCCACTTCATTCTAAAGTTCCGCTACTTACAGCAGCAGCCTTTAAGCATAGGCTTGTGAATGAATACTAGATCCACGCGCTATCATTCGTAAAAGATTATTACACCGAGTCAGAAGCATATCTTCGCTGGTCTGACAAAGAGAAATCGTGGTAATAATAATTTTTAAAAAGAAAAAAAAGTACTGCTGCACCTAACCTTCCCGGCAGCATCCCCCACGAGCATATTACATAATCAACCCTCGACTGGAAACCAACTAAGTACCCCAGCATACCCGCTTATATCTATATACATACATATATAAAACTCTGTTTCCTTATTCACTGATTCACTGACTGAGTCATAACGCTGTAGGCCAAACGGTTCAAGATATTGAGATGAAATTTTTACACAACATAGCTGAGACATAATTATCGTGCAATAAGACGGGATTTTTGATATCCCCACTGGAAAGGGCTAAAATTGGGGTCAAAGGTCAAAATTGCTTAGTATGAAAATTTTTTTGTTTTCTGAGCTATCTTAACCAAACTCACAGATAATGGATTTCGTACTCATTGTAACATTCTGTAAAAACTTGGTCAAGAACGAATGACTATATTATATAGCTGCCATAGGAACAATCAGATGCAAATTAAAATTGATTTTTATACCCTTGCAGAGGGTATTATAATTTTGTCACGAAATGTGTAACGCATTGAAGGAAGCCTCACAGACCCCATAAAGTATATATATTCTTGATCAGGGCGACGAGCTAAGTCGATATAGCCATGTCCGTCTGTCCGTCTGTTTCTATGTAAACTAGTCTCTCAGTTTTGAAGCTATCTTGATGAAACTTGGTACAGGTCCGTCTTTTGCTGCACGCAGTACATATGTCGGAACCGGCCGGATCGGATAACTATATCATATAGCTGCCATAGGAACGATCGGTTGGAAATAAAAATTTAGTATGAAACAATTTTTTTCCTCAAAATATCTCAACCAAATATACACATTGTGTGTTTTACTAAGTTCTAAACACGCTGCCCAAATTTGGTGTAAATCGGACTACTATATCATATAGCTGCCATAGGATCGATCGGTTCAAAATCAACCTTTAACAAATTTTGTAAAAAATCTGACGGCTTACACAGGGCACTGCAAGGGTATCCAAACTTTGGCGCGCCAAAGTTAGCATGCGCTATTTTTTTTTGTTTTTATACCCTTGCAGAGGGTATTATAATTTTGTCACGAAGTTTGTAACGCATTGAAGGAGGCGTGTCAGACCCCATAAAGTATATATATTCTTGATCAGGGCGATGAGCTGAGTCGATATAGCCATGTCCGTCTGTCTGTCCGTCTGTCTATCTGTTTCTATGCAAACTAGTCTCTCAGTTTTGAAGCTATCTTGATGAATCTTGGTACACGTCCGTCTTTTTGCTGCACGCAGTACATATGTCGAAACCATCGGAACGATCGGTTGGATATAAACATTTAGTATGAAAAACTTTTTTGTTTCTCATGATATCTCAACCAAATATACACATTGTGTGTTTGATTAAGTTTTAAACAGGCTGACCAAATTTGGTGTAAATCGGACTACTATATCATATAGCTGCCATAGGATCGATCGGTTCAAAATAACATTTAACAAATTTTGTAAGAAATCTGGCGGCTGACACGGGGCACTGCAAGGGTATCCAAACTTTGGCGCGCCAAAGTTAGTTTGCGCTATATTTTTTTTAGCTATCTTAACCAAACTCATAGATTATGTATTTCTTTGTATTTACGATTCATTGGTGTTGCTATATTCAAAATAAATTTGAGATCGAGATTTTAGCGGGCGTAGCGAGCCGTGGGGTTGGCCAGCGAAGCGAGCATTAGAGGGCTTGCCCCCTGCTTATACAAAGTAATATTATTTTAAGTCCGATGGCACGGAAAAATTGAATTAACATTTACCGCTTTCTTATAAGAAATGACATAAGGTCTGGGTATAGCTGTAGGAAGTGTTCCCTATATTCACTCCACATTTCTCCCCGAGATTGCAGCGAGCGTAGCGAGCCGTGGGTTGGCGAGCGAAGCGAGGGGGTCAAACCCCCTAGTTCCTTAGTAAATATGTGCAGTGCGAAAGCCATATCTTATTTTGTTAAAATATACTGACGCTCAGCTGAGATTAAATCATGTTCTAATATTTTTTTGTAATGCAAATTAATTCAATTTTTATTCACAAATATGGCTCTGAGGAGTTTTAAAAGGTTATATACCGATTAAAAGTTATATTAAAAATAAATAAATTCTTGATTGCTATAAATTTTGAATAATAATTATTATTGCAAAATGTTAATTTAGAAAAAAAAATAAAAATAATTAAATAATAAGATGTTAGAAATATAGTTAAACAAAAAAAAAAAGGAAAGGCAAGCAAAACACATGTTAAATGGTATAAGCGAGGTTGCTAAAAAATTGATATCACAACAACCCAAACCAAATTCTTATATTTTATTTTAAAATTAATTTTGTCTAGCAGCTGATTGCAACCTTCACCTCGAGTCGACTTGGGACCACGGAACCGATAATGCTGTAATATATTAGTGAGTAATAACACCTTTAAGAATTAGTAATGGTGTGCATTGTTGTGTAAAAGAGAATATTATTATTGAAGCTATCGTCATGCCTTTCGCTCTTATACCTTCCCTTGTCTAATTTGATTATATTATATTAAATTAAATTTATAAGTCCTATAATGTTTTGTCTCAAGACCGAAATAATTAAAAGTCTTCATGAAGAAGCAAATTTATATGAATAAACCCACTTTTGAATTCGAAATGAATAGTTTGTAAATTATTAATATGCTGTCGAGTAGTCAAGCTGGACGTCACCAAGTAACTCTTAAGTCTTAAGTGTCTTTAGAATAGGGACAACGGGTGGGTAAAGAAGAGAGAAGTAACATCCATATTCTCAGACTAAGGCATTACATATTGTTTTCAGCGTATTGTTTTTGCAAGTGTCGATCAATAGGAATGAATTTAGGTTTTTTTTGTTGTTTTTAATTCTAATTTAGTTTTTTTTTATTACCCCCAAAGTGCATTAAGTTTTAGATCTGTCAGCGTAACCTGTGCAGTTGGGTAAGAAAGAACCCCGGCCAATCCGACGAGCTAAACCCGAGCATTGCGAGAATGTACACCCTCGAGCCCACTGTCACAAACCAACATCAAAGTTTACCATTCTGGTTTTCTGTACACTACACATTTAAATTGCGCCCAACGTGGGGCAAAAGAACGATATGTTTAAAAAGAATGGCCCATTAAAGCTCTACTTTACATCTGTTCATGCCCGAAAGTAGGCATTAAACAGCAATCGAGCTCGCTCTAATACCGCTCGCCCTCATGTTCCGTGAGAGAGTTAACTCACCATGGTTAGCAACATTTGCTAACATAGCTTAAGTTATATTGTATTAGAAACATGTATTACATTCTAGAAACACATATGAAGCAGAGCACATGCGAATAAAGTGAGAAAATTATAGTTATATTTAAAATCGAAAAGTGCCTTTATTTGTTTGTGATTGAGCCCTCATCTACAAAGGAAATTCATCCCCCCAAAAACATTTGGTCCTTCGAGCCGAATCGCTGCCATAAGGAGTCATCCAGTTCGCCCCAGCTAGCATCGGTGGATAACCTGCAGAAAACGAAAAATAGATAAGTTATATTTCTCCATTATAAATTTGCTCATTGCCAGTACTGGCATCTCCTGAGCAACAAATATACTTACCTGTTTGCCAATCATTCCGGCACCTCCAGTGTTCTATATATATATATATATATATATCCCTATATATATATACATATATATATATATTCCGTTTTTCTTCGTCCGTCTCTGCTTATGTACCGGCGCCATATTGGGCAGTTGTTCATAACCCCATAGGCTGCCGTCAAGTCGCCATTATTGCATATGTAACTACAAGAGTTACATATAGCAATATCCAGAATAATCTGTCATTGTTCCGATTGAAATTAAAGAGAATTTTTATTAATAATTTTTACTAATTTTCTTGTGCCAGCAGTCTGATAATAATTTCTTTTGTGTTAATTAAACCATGTATGTGGATACTTTAGCCAAAATTGTTTATTGACATACAATTTTAATTAAAAAAAAATATATATATAAAAAACTAGTTAGTACTAGTGGGCATTTTATTTTGCAACACATTTATAAATAAAATAATAATAACTAAACCAAGTTTATGAAACACGTGAGAGTGACTAATTTGAGAATTTTTGGTTGAGTTTATTTATCGTCCAGATCGTTAATAAAATAACTTCGTGTTACTTTCTGTGTGGCTATTGTTGTGCTATAACAATACGTACAGTTCTCGTGGTTCGTAGCTGTGACGTAATTCGACCCGTCTTCTGACGTTTTGTTTTTTGCGGCCGCTGGCTTGCGCATGCAGTCGTTCAGCCAATATAGAGAACCTCACAGGCAGTTAAGTGACTCAGATTCCGACTGTGACAATCGCATCAAAGTGCCAGCTACAAGACTTCTCCCCGTAGTTCCCTCAGTACCAAGTAAAATGGATCCAGAACAGCTTAGAGAATTAGTAACATCGGCTATCAGCAATGCTTTAGCCGAACAGGCCATTGTAAACCAGCAAAGGGAGCAAGCATTGACTCAAAGAATTAACGAATTAGCTCAACAAATAGCAGCGGCAAACGTTGCACGCCCCACAAGTGGTACCATATGCTGCTATAGAAATTAGAAACAACATTCACTGTGACGAGCCGCTAGATGCCGTCAAGTGCTTACCAGAGTTTGCAGGAGTACAGGAATCCTACGTATCCTGGAGACAGGCAGCATTAGCCGCGTACTAGATTTTCAGACCACATAATGGCAGTTCTCGTCATTATCAGGCTGTTATTATCATAAGAAGCAAGATTAGGGGGCCCGCAGATGCAGTGCTAGCCTCATTTGGTACTGTATTGAATTTTGATGCGATAGTAAATCGCCTAGATTTCACATACAGTGACAAGAGGCCAATTCATGTTATTGAACAAGAATTAGGTACCCTGAGGCAAGGTGGCCTATCCCTACTTCAATATTATGATGAGGTAGAAAAGAAACTTACTCTCCTTACCAATAAAGTTAACATGTCATATGAGCCAGCTTTAGCAAAGGGCCTGTGTGAAAAATTCCGCGACGACGCGTTGCGTGTGTTCATATCGGGTCTTAAGCGCAGTCTTACAGACGTGCTCTTTGCAGCAAAGCCAAAAGATTTGCCTTCAGCGCTAGCTCTCGCGCAAGAAGTTGAGTCAAATCATGAAAGGTACGCATTTGCGGCCAATTTCGCTAGAAGCCTAGAAGACAAAGAGCGTAAGCCGCATGCAAAAGCGCAGGGTCAACAACATGAGAGGCATTCGCAACAAGCCGAAACACAAGCTAGCGGTACAAAGAATCCGCACTTTAGTAAGCAGAACAAGACCCCGGTGCAGTCTGACCAGCGAAGCAGCAGACAGCACAATAATAATGGCGCACAGGTGCCCATGGAAGTCGATCCATCCTTTTCAAGGATTTTGCAGCCCAGTCAGGCCCCCGCTTTCACCAATAGGAAGCACTCCGCATCTGACCGCACAGGCGGTCAAAGAAACCAACAAAGGTTGAATCACGTCACGCAAGACGCGGGACAAGGGGCAGAGGCGTATGCTGATGCCGCCTCCAGTGCAGTGGCACAAATCAATGACGATCCTAATTATGACTCTGATACCATCAATTTTTTAGGAACAAATCCCTGCTACCCGTCATCAGACGAAGAGTAGCAGGGACTCATATGCGATTCCTAATAGACACGGGCGCGGCCAAGAATTTCATTCGGCCATATGAAGGGTTGAAAGGCGTCCGCTCCGTAGAGTCCCCCTTCAAAATTTATTCCATTCACGGCGAGACACAAATTACACACAAATGCCTTGTTTCAATGTTTGGGTTAAAAGCAACCTTTTTTATTCTACCCAACTTGTCAAGTTTCGATGGGATTGTAGGCCTTGACCTGCTAAAGCAGGCGGCTGCTTCGCTTTGTCTAGCTTCAGGAGAGCTTAAGTGGGCACGGAGGTCGAAAAAATCACCTTCCACACGTGCAAAGATGTAAATTTCACTAATGTAGACTGTGCAGAGGCATCTCCATCAACTAGAATTTCTTTTTTGGAAATGCTAAAGACCAGACAAAAGGCTTTTGCAGACCCAGACGAAGCGTTGCCGTACAACACATCAGTTGTGGCTTCCATAAGGACCACAGATGAGCAACCGATCTATGCTAAGCTTTACCCATATCCAATGGGAGCAGCTGATTTCGTTAATAAGGAAATCAAAGATCTACTAAAAAATTACATAATTCAAAAATCCGTCTCCCCCTACAATAACCCAATATGGGTAGTAGACAAGAAAGGCACGGATGAAGCTGGCAACAGGAAAATGAGATTGGTAATGGACTTTCGTAAACTTAACGAAAGAACAGTGCCTGACAAATACCCTATGCCAAACATATCAATGATATTGGCGAATTTGGGGAGAGCCAAATTCTTTTCAACATTAGACCTCAAATCTGGTTATCACCAGATCATTCTCGCTGAACGCGACCGTGAAAAAACCTCTTTCTCAGTGAACGGGGGAAAATACGAGTTCAAAAGACTCCCCTTTGGATTAAAGAATGCAGCAAGCATCTTCCAAAGAACCATCGACGACATACTGCGAGAGCAGATTGGCAAATTTTGCTATGTCTATGTCGATGACGTAATCATCTTTTTAGAAGATGAGGAATCCCACATTAAACACGTGGATTGGGTCCTCAAAAGCTTGCACGACGCAAACATGAGGGTCTCCGTTGAAAAATCACGTTTTTTTAAGAAAAGCGTGAACTTTCTGGGATTCATAGTCACCAGCACTGGTGCCACAACGGATCCTGAAAAGGTTAGGGCAATACAAGAGTATCCAGAACCTAAAACACTGTTCGAGGTCAGATCATTTCTAGGCCTCGCAAGCTATTACAGATGCTTCATTAGGGACTTCGCCGCAATAGCAAGGCCCATCTCGAATATCCTAAAGGGCGAGAATGGAACAGTCAGTAAACACAGGTCAAGAAATATAAAGGTTCAATTCTCTGAAGTGCAGCAAAAGGCGTTTCAGAAGTTGCGCGATATATTGGCATCTGAGAATGTAATGCTCAGGTACCCCGATTTTAAGAAGCCATTCGATCTAACGACCGATGCTTCAGCTCACGGCATAGGTGCAGTTTTGGCCCAAGAGGGCCGTCCTATAACAATGATATCGAGAACATTGAAGGCTGTATTGGCCATCGTATGGTCACTTGCCAAGTTAAGGCACTATTTGTATGGGGTGAAAGACATTAATATCTTCACTGACCATCAACCCTTGACATTCGCAGTTTCGGAGTCCAATCCGAATGCGAAGATCAAAAGATGGAAAGCGCGCATTGACGAGTCTAATGCGCGCATCTTCTATAAACCCGGCAAGGACAATCTGGTTGCGGATGCCTTGTCAAGACAACAGCTCAACGCTGTAAATGAACAAGAAGTGGAGTCCTGCGCAGCAACGATCCACAGTGAGGTATCTCTCACCAACACCATTGAAACAACAGACAAACCATTGAACTGTTTTCAAAACCAAATAGTGCTAGAAGAGGCACGTTTCCCATTAAAGCGGAGTTTTATTTTATTTGGAAATAAGAAACGCTACTTGATCAACTATACTTGCCTTGAATCGCTTCTCGACGAGCTCGAAGATGTAATTTCACCCAAATGCGTAAATGCTCTCCACTGCAACTTACACACTCTTGCAATGATACAAGACACATTGGTCCGCAGATACCCAGCCACAAAGTTCTGGCACTGCAAAAATCGCGTAGATGACGTGCTTGCAGTTGGAGAAAGGAGGGAAATCCTCACAGCCGAGCACAATAGGGCCCATAGGGCTGCACAAGAAAATGTTAAGCAGGTACTCTCCGAGTACTACTTTCCAAAGATGGCGAAAATGGCCAATGAAATAGTGCAAAATTGCAAAACATGTGCCAGAGCTAAATATGATAGACACCCCAAAAAACAAGAGCTCGGGGAGACACCGATCCCCTCACATGTAGGAGAGATGTTACACATAGACATTTTCTCCACAGACCGGAAATATTTTCTCACTTGCATCGACAAGTTCTCTAAGTTTGCTATTGTCCAACCGGTCGCTTCAAGAACCATTGTGGATCTAAAGCCAGCAATAATGCAACTAATGAATTTTTTCCCAACAACCAGATCCATTTACTGTGCCAATGAACCGTCACTGAATTCAGAGACCATCGTAGCGATGCTTGCAAATAACTATGGGGTCAGCATTTCAAATGCACCGCCATTGCATAGCGTTTCTAATGGACAGGTTGAGCGCTTTCACAGCACTCTGTTAGAGCTAGCCAGATGTCTAAAGATCGATAAAGGCATAAGTGACACCGTAGAGGTAATTTTACTGGCTACAACTGAGTACAATAAGTCAATCCATTCGGTCATCGACCAAAGACCAGTTGATGTGGTTCAGGCACACCCGGATGAGCCACAAGAGAAAATACAAGAGAAGATCAGAAACGCGCAGACGAATCTCAGAGCTAGGGAAAACGCAAAGCGGCAGAATAGGGTCTTCGACGTTGGTGACAAAGTTTTGGTCAAATCCAACCGTCGGCTCGGAAACAAACTCACACCTTTATGTGATGAGAAGGCCGTGGATGCAGACCTGGGGACCGAGGTCCTCATTAAAGGGAGGGTGGTCCACAAGGACAACCTAAAGTGACTCCCTTGTTTTTTTTCCATTTTTGTACACCTTTTTAAAGCCACTAGGCGAACTCGCATAAGTTAGATATAGTTTTTCAATTCATTATTAGCCACTTGGCATAGTTTTACAAATCATTTTTTGGTGGTGGGCAAACCTCTTTAAAAATAAATTGAAAAAATTGCTAAAGAAAAAGAAAACAACTTCATTTCACAGGTTTGGATCCATATTACTCCTTTCCTTATCAGTGGCCTCGGCACATATCACCGACTATTCGCGAGCCAAGTACATTCCCATTGTTGACGGTGAAATCCTGATATGGGAAGAGTACGCATATGTTAGGCATTCGGCAAACCTCTCAGAGTACGTGCGAATGGTGGAAGAAACGGTCAAATTAATTGACTTGTTCCCGCAATCGCACATGAAAAAACTTTTGAATGTGGACACGGCACATTTACAAGACCTATTGGAAGCGTTAGGCACACACCATAGGGTTGCCAGGAGTTTAGACTTCCTAGGGTCCATATTGAAGGTTGTGGCGGGTACACCGGATGCCGGTGATTTAGAGCAGACTAGGTTCACTGAAATGCAGTTAGTAAATGCCAACAATAGACAAATAGAGATAAACACTATAGTTCAAGACCAGCTTAACCAGTTAACAGACACCGTCAATAAAATTCTCAAGATAGCCAAAAACTCACAAGTTGACACTAGCCATTTATTCGAAACATTACTATCCAGAAACAGAATGCTAATGATGGAGTTGCAAAATTTAATGCTCGCTATTACTCTAGCGAAAGCTAACATTGTTAGCCCAAACATTTTGGACCACTTAGATTTAAAATCAATTTGGCTAGAGGAACCCACCAACACCCCAATAGGGGATCTTATGTCCGTTGCGTCCGTTAAAGTTCTGCAATCTATTAACACCATACATTTTCTAATTAAGTTCCCAAAGATTAAAGAAGCTTGCAGAAAAATCACAATTTATCCCGTCGTTCACAAGAACTTTATATTGAGATTGATTGACAACGTCATAGCCTAATGCGATGGAAAAACCCACACACTGCAGAGTTGCGCCGCTTCACCTGGAGCCACATTTTGTCGTCTTGGATCGGGAAGTTCATGTGCCAAAGAGCTCCATGCAGGTGGCACGGCACACTGCGAGATACAGCCGAGCAACCTGGAACTAATTACCCATGTAGATGACGGAATCATCATCCTCAACGACGGGTCCGCCAGGATTCGGGTAGACAATGGCACTGAGATCCAGGTGCAAGGCACGCATCTCATCACATTCGGAGACCGAGTCGCAATCAACGGGACTCTGTTTTACAATCATAACAACGTACGCAATAGAGTCCCGTGTATTGCTAATTCTCCCCTGCTAAACATCACTGCCAGCCAAGATGTCCTCAGTCTCCCTTACCTTCATCGTTTAAATGAACGCAATTTGGAGGCGATACAGCAATTCAAGAAAGACGCCGGAACTGATCAAACGTATCGTGTGACGTTCATCATTGGAGCCATATGCTGCGCTTTAATCTGCATTGGCCTCACGCTTTGGCGAATCATCGACGCGAAGAAGTCTGCGAAGCAGTTGCGAGAGGTCGTCGCCGGGATTGGATCGGCCGAGGGCGGCCTTACACTTGAAGGGGGAGTAGTTAACACACAACGCCCAACACACAATATTTTATAAGTTCATATTCAACCCTCGCTATCGCGTATTTATAAGTTAACGAACAGCCCTCGCAATTGCGGCGCTGCATACTTTGTATCAGCGCGCTATAGCTGCAATGGTCAGAGGCGGTAACTGGACACTTTTGTTTTTCTGCAAGAGCTTCCGTTAGTGCCTAGGATTTTGCTGAGTCGGCTTGCCGACCATGACATTGTGGCGTGATGTGAGTTTTGGCTTAGCTTAAGTCAAATATTCTTTGTAATTATAAATTAGTTTTGAATACAGCGCTCTTGCAATAAGTCGCTTAATAAAGATCTACTCCGGCACTTAGCCGTTAAATAACTTTGTTTTATTGACTGAGCCCGAGGCCAGCAATAAGAGGTACAGTTTACCTCTCAACCTAATCTTCAGATATTGGATATCAATATTGGAAACTTAATAATTTATACATACATCGAATTAAACTTAAATATATTGCAATTTGTAGAAATATTGCAATTTCTACTTTGCTACATATGTACATACATCCAGGCAACATAAATATATTGTAATTTCTACTGTGCTACATACATACATCCAGGCAAACATAAACATATTTTGCAATCTCTACTTGGCTAAATACAAACACATTAATTATTACATATGCGCTACGGCTGATACATATGTACAAAATATACATGTCCATTGTCCAAAAATTGTTTCAACGCCGCGTTTAAGAGCGATAAACACTATTTACTTATTAATTCAACAAACCACAACACACAGTAAAACAACGTAACACAAAAAATAACAACACACACACTTTTTGAAAATAAAGAACATATAAAATACATTCACCGTCTTATTTTTTACAACATATCCACACTATATTAACACGGTTACACGGCGGCACGACAATTATACACAATAAAAACCATAAATAAAACAAATTTAACTTTGTTTATTTTGGCATTGTTCTTATTGAACACAGGGTGACACAAGCCGAAATATAACATATGTTGTTCATCGATATTGGCATTCATGGTATTCCGCCATTGACTTAGTCGAACTGATTGGTGGAACTCATAAAAGTGGAACATATTTTTGTGATTTGGTTATTTAATTATTAATAAAACATTTTTTTTATTATTAAATAAACAAATTATTTGGAATTTAATAAAAAAAAAAAAATTTAATTTAAATTAATTAAAACTAACCGTCACATAAAATAGTATTGATATTGATACAACACTATTTTGCTGCGTTTTTTTTTGCCATTCCACTTGTGTTTTTTCCGCTAAATCCAGATTTTTCTTTTCTAACCTTTTTTATTTACTAAAGAGTAAAAAAAAATTCCAATCATGCCAGGTGACAGCAGTAAGGTAGTTCACAGTCCGACTCGCACGCCTCAGCACAAAATTTTACCCGTGATTAGTACCTTTGGAGAAACTGCATCAAGCTTACAAGCCGAGACCCGACTTACTCGATCCGCGAGTAGCCAAAGGAAAGCCAATAGAACGTCCGCATTGAATAATTTCATCTCAATGACAGATCGAATGAGCCAACTCCAAGCGCATTTTGCATCCCATACTAATGTCTCATTACACACCCTTAAATTCCGTCAAGAGGAGGTGCGGAGCATGTGGGAAAAAGTGTCTCAAGAATTCCAGCACTGTTCCAGGGTTCTTAATGATGATGGGGATAGTGACAATACTGCCAACGCGACTATTCATGCGAAATTTTCATATTGTTACTCAGTTTATGAGAGCTGCGCCGCAGAGCTCGCAGAGTTGATTGAAAATTCAACAACTCCAGTTCCTGTTCCTGTTCAGACACCTTCCTATCAGCCACGTGGCTGGCGTCTGCCTCCTGTAGAAACAGAAGTCTTTGATGGAGACTATCTGAAATGGCCTACTTTCCGTGATATTTTCACTGCGATTTATGTTAATAATCCGAGTCTGACCCCAGTTGAGAAACTTTTTCATTTAACATCCAAAACTAGCGGCGAAAGATCGTAGTGAAATCTCCGCTCACCAATGATGGTTTCGCGTCTGCGTGGAAAGCATTGAGTGATAATTTTGAAATAAGCGACTTCTGGTGACGAATCAATTAAAGATTCTATTCAGCTTGCAATCCATTTCCCACGAGTCCGGAGCTGCAATTAATTATATGCAGACACCATCCAAGGGTGTCTAACGGCTTTAGAGCAATCTGAAGTCTATAGCGAATCTCCGTTCTCCAATAGTATTCTCGTCTTTATGTTTTCGTCAAAGCTTCCAAAACAGACTTTATCTCTTTGGGAGCAGTCTATCCAAAGCCAGGTAGATCTTCCTACATGGAAAGATTTTAACGCGTTTCTGGTACAGCGCTATCGTACTTTGGAACGGATTGAGGACGTTAGCTCATCCGGAAGCTCACAGATGCAAACTAAACCATCTCGGAGGGAGCCCATATCCAAGCGGGTGAACTCTTTTGAAGCTCAGGTCAATCCGAAGCTTCAAACTTGCAAGTTGTGCTCCAAAGAAAACCATCCCATCCGATTATGTCCGAAATTTGTCCAGATGTCAGTGAATGAGAGATCCAATACGATCAAACAGCACAAACTGTGCTTAAACTGTTTTGCCAGAGGGCATCAGTTGAAAGACTGTACCAGCGCTCATAACTGTCATACTTGCAAGGGACGTTCATTGTCCGCAAGCGTCCACGCCTCCAACAGTTTTGGACTCGTCTTCATTACAGTCCACTTCCAATCAACCACAGGCAAGAGTCCAAAACTATTTTTCTGCGGGCACGCACTGTGTTCTCCTTGGAACAGCTGTTATCCATGTGTGCCACAGGGGTACTAAATATACAGCGCGAGCACTGATTGATTCTGGATCAGAAGCTACGTTTATTTCCGAGCGGCTGTTCAAAATGATACAACTTCCGTATCAACGAGTCGAGGCTCAAGTTTCCGGGCTCAATGAAGCCATTGCTGCCCAGCCTCAGAAGCTTTGCCAATTCTACATTGGCTCTCCTATTCAACCACGAGTTCAGATTGACACATCGGCTTATGTTCTTCCACAGTTGGCAGGAAATCTGCCCTCCTACACTATTCCACAGAGTGCTTTGGAAGGCCTCCCCAATCTAGAATTTGCCGATCCACAGTTCTACAAGAGCTCACAGATAGATGTGCTTTTGGGCGCTGACATCCTTCCATCCATATTATTGAAGGGCTCCCATCCCAACATATGTGGCACTCTCCTAGGGCAGGAGACTATTTTCGGTTGGACGATCACCGGCCCTGTTTCAAACTCCAGTGCGAAATCCATTTCGTCTTTCTCTACTCGGATTTCATTGAGAACTGAAACGAGAATAGAGAAACTTCTCACAAACTTTTGGGAGGTGGAGGATATACCAGTCAAGGCTGGTGAAAGAGTCCGACATCATTTGTGAGAAGATATTCCAAAATACTACCACAAGGTCTGAGAATGGTAGATACGTTGTCACTCTTCCCTTTAAAGATCCTGATCACATCAATTTGGGACATTCAAGGCCCATCGCAGGCAGTTCCTTAGAAATGAGGTGCGTTTAAACAGAAACGCCCTCCTCAAAGAGCAGTACGACATGGTGATTCAGGAATATTTGGATATAGGTCATATGAGACCGGTCCCTCCTTCTAACCGTTCCGACAACTTTTATCTGCCTCATCATGCTGTCTATAAGCCAGACAGCACTACTACTAAGCTCCGCGTTGTATTCAACGCCTCCAGTCTGTCGTCAAACGGCAACAGCCTCAACGATGTCCTTCATCCAGGACCCGTTCTCCAAGCGGATTTGACCATGCAAATCCTAAAATGGCGATTCTTTCAATACGTCTTCAATGCTGACATTACAAAGATGTATCGGCAAATCCTTGTGAATCCCAAGCATACGCCCTACCAGAGAATCCTGTTCCGAACCAAGGATAATGAACCTCGGGACTTTGAGCTCAATACGGTGACATTTGGTGTGAATTGTGCTCCATTCTTGGCAATCTGAGTTTTGCAGCAACTTTCTAAAGATGTGCAATCTCGCTATCCTCACGCAAGTGACATAATCTCCAACTGCATGTATGTTGATGATGTGTTGGCAGGAGCCCATACGAAATCGCATGCAACTCAAGCAATTTCCGAACTGCGGGAAGCGCTTGAATCCGCAGGTTTCCCTTTACGGAAATGGACGTCCAATGAGAAAGACTTGCTGAAGATCATTCCGAAGGAGCATCGATTAAGATCTGATTTCCTGGAAATTGAAGAAGCCAGTGATGCCAAGACCCTCGGAATCAGATGGAAGGCAAATACTGACGAGTTCTTTTTCTCTCCTACCAAGCTCCTAGTCCAGCATTCTGTATCGAAGCTAGAAGTTCTCTCGCAAATTGCGAAGCTTTTTGATCCAGCAGGATGGTTAGCACCTTTCATAATTCGAGCAAAAATGTTCATGCAGGAAATCTGGCTCCAAGAATTGGGCTGGGATGATGCACTTCCTGAGGACCCTACGAGAAAGTGGCACGACTTCTTGAGCCAATACCCACGACTCGAAGAAGTTCGTATTCCCAGATGGGTGGAGTTCCGTCCAAAGGGGCGCACTCAAATCCACGGATTCTGTGACGCATCACAACGCGCATACGGCGCTGCCATCTATGTGCGCACTGAGACGAATGGGACGTTTGCAATGCATCTTCTTACTGCAAAAACTCGAGTCGCTCCTATCAAAACGGTTTCCTTACCGAGACTCGAGTTGTGTGGAGCAGTTTTATTGGCAGAATTGTCTGCGACAATCATGCCGTAATTGCCTCTCACACAGGGCGAACAGTACTATTGGTCGGATTCAACAATAGTACTCGCTTGGTTGAACAAGCTTCCATGTAGATGGACTACATTCGTCGCCAATAGAGTGACTAAGATTACTCAGGTCACCGACTCCAAGAAATGGGCCCACGATCGATCCGAGCACAATCCAGCAGATCTCGCAAGTAGAGGTGTTTCCCCAGATCTCCTAGACAGCAAATTGTGGTGGCACGGGCCAGATTGGTTGCAACTCGAACAGAACCAATGGCCCATTCCAGTTGAAGTGTCTTTAGACACAGCGACAGAGCAGCACCCTATAAAGGTCAACATCGCAATTTCCTCCCCTTCATTCACGCTACTTGAGAGATTCTCGAAATTCGAAAGAGCTTTGCGAGTAATGGCTTATGTATTCCGTTTTGTAGATATCTGCAAAAAGTCCTTCACTCCCATGAGAGTCGACCCTGACCACGCAGAGCTTTCAGTCGTTCAGGATCGACTTATAATCCTCACTCAACGTCATGAATATTCCGCAGAGTACAAATGTCTGTCCGAGAAAAAGCAGTACTGCGCTCCAGCAGTCTTCTAAGTCTTAATCCATTTCTGGACAACAAGGGTGTCCTGCGCGCATGTGGGCGTATAAGAGCATCTGACATGCTGAGCTATGGTGAATGACATCCCATAATACTGCCATATGCATGCCCATATTCGCGGCTTCTTGCAAGATTTACCCACCACATTTCCTTGCATAGTGGTAACCAGTTGGTTGTACGTCTCATACGTTCGAAATACTGGATTCCAAAGCTCAAGGTGTTGGTAAAGTCCGAAATCCATTCTTGCAAGGTTTGCATACTCCATAGAAGAAAACTGCAAACACAACTTATGGGTGCCCTGCCTGCCAGCCGAGTCTCCTTTTCCCGACCCTTCACACATACAGGTGTCGATTTTGCCGGCCCTTTTGACGTGAAGAATTACACTGGTCGTGCGTGCCTCATCACAAAAGGGTACGTGTGCGTCTTCGTGTGTTTCAGCACGAAGGCGATCCATTTGGAGGCGACTTCCGATTTGACGACAGAAAAGTTCTTGGCAGCTTTTGCAAGATTCGCAGCCAGACGTGGATGTCCATCGGAAATGTACTCCGATAACGGCAAAACATTCGTCGGAGCTGCCAAGGTCGTCTCACATGACTTTTTGGAAGCCATGAAGAAACACATTCTGTGCAAATACAGCCATCAGAAGTTGTCCTGGCATTTTAACCCCCCAAGTGCTCCGCACATGGGCGGCCTTTGGGAGGCAGGCGTCAAGAGTTTCAAAACACTCTTCTTTAAATCCGCTTCGTCTTTGAAACACACCTTTGAAGAACTTTCCACATTGCTTTCTAAGATCGAAGCATGTTTAAACTCACGGCCAATCTCTCCAATGTCCGAGGACCCAACCGACCTTCTGGCACTGAGTCCCGGTCATTTTCTTGTCGGTGGTCCCCTCCTTTCCATAGCAGAGCCTGAAATCAAGGAAAGCGCAATGTCCATATTAAACCGGTGGCAACGTGTTAAGGCACTCCACCAGCAGTTCTGTCTCCGTTGGAAAGATGAATATCTCAAGGAATTGCACAAGAGAAACAAATGGCAATCACCAACGCGAGACCTTCAATCAAATGACTTGGTTATTATTAAAGAAGATAATCTTCCAGTCAACGAATGGCGGCTTGGACGGGTTCAAGCTGCGTATCCTGGCACCGATCAAAGAGTCCGGGTGGTCGATGTCTTGACGACACGAGGTGTTGTCAAACGACCAATTGCAAAATTAAAAAAAACCCATCAATAACCTATTTGCATTATTAATCTCCGCATCCGCTTGATTTTCAGTACGCTTCATACCCAATGGCACACCGTACAAACAAAGATCAGGGCAGACGTTCTCGAGGAACTGCTTCGTTCCGATGCCGAGTCTGCCGAGGAGTTCACGCATTGCGCAAGTGCCAGCGTTTTATGCGATTGACAGCGAAGAAGAGACTGAGAGCGGTGCTGGTGAACAAATACTGTCCGAAGTGTTTGGCTCATCAGCATTCGGGAGAGGGTTGTCGGCGCAAGGACAAGTGCCATGTGTGTCAGAGAGACCACCACACGCTGCTGCACATGCATGAGCGACGGCATAGTCCACCAACGGCAAGGCGGTCGAGAACTCGGTCTCCGTCACCAACAGTTCGCACTTCAACGAGACCCAACCAGACGCTCTCCCTCACGTCCATAATGGAGCAGCAAAAGACCACGCTGTTGCCGACCGCGGTCATCGTCTTCGACACCGGCAAGAAATCTTTCGAGACTACCTATTGCAATCCAGCCAATCTTCTGTTGGCAGATGACTTCCATCCCGGTACAACTAGCATCGTGTTGGGTGCGGACCTCTACTCTGAGATCATGCTCCCAGGCTACCAGCCCAGCGACGGAGGATCACCGCTCGCCCAGAACACAGTTTTTGGGTGGATTTTTTCCGGCTCCTGCGCTCACCAGTGAACCACCTCACTGCAACCTTATTTGCAGGATACTGCAAGGGGGGCGGTATGTTCATGCCCGAAAGTAGGCCTTAAACAACAATCGAGCTCGCTCTAATACCGCTCGCCCTCATGTTCCGTGAGAGAGTTAACTCACCATGGTTAGCAACATTTGCTAACATAGCTTAAGTTATATTGTATTAGAAACATGTATTACATTCTAGAAACACATATGAAGCAGAGCACACGCGAATAAAGTGAGAAAATTATAGTTATATTTAAAATCGAAAAGTGCTTTTATTTGTTCGAGATTGAGCCCTCATCTACAAAGGAAATTCATCCCCCCACAAACAACATCCATATAAGCTTTAACAAAATTTGATTTTTAAATTATCGTTTGTTTATATAAATTAGCTTTTTTTTTTTAATTTTTTTTATTTAAGAATTGAAATAGAAATTAGAATAGTGTACTATTACCTTGATGCGGCAACTTAAACTAGCGTAACATAAATATGTCGTAGAATGTCTAGTTTGCCCACTGTTCGTGTGCGTATAGTTTTTGAGTGGCGACACATTGTCGCTAGTAGTTTTAAAATGCACAGCAGCTTAGGGAAAGAGACACACTCTGCTGCTGAGTAAGGTCTGGTCGTAGAGCGCTGACTGAATAAGAGAAACAGAGAGGACGATAAGCGTTGCAGAAATTGTGAAATGATACAGAACTCTGTGTTGCTGAAGTCAGTCGGAAAGCGTCTCTAAAATCGAGCAGAACTTGCTGTGCAAATTTTATTAAAATGGAAATAAATAGGCCATCTCCGACATCAGAAGTGGGATCTGCTTTGCCTACTGATCATGCCACCGATCCTTATTTGTCAGCGTTGGAACTGCAAAACCGCAACCTGCTAGAAATAATCAAAAACATGCAGACACCAAGGGCACCGCTAACTGATGGAAAAGCGTCATATGTGACTCTCCCAAAATTTAATCCTGACAGCGCTGGAGCGGATGGTTCATCTTGGTGTTCAACAGTTGATCTCATTTTTGCGGATAACGTGCTCGAGGGTAGTAACCTGGTGATCGCCTTAAGCAAGGCACTAGAAGGCTCCGCATCACAGTGGCTTTCACAAATTTGCTTTGCCGGCATTACTTGGGCGCAGTTCAAGGAGCTGTTTATTCAACGCTTTGTCGGAATTGAGACTTCTGCCGCCATGCTGTTGAATGTTTTGAATGGTCGACCAAGGCCGGAGGAAGGATTCGCTGAATACGGTAGCCGTATTGTGACGCTACTTATGTCAAAATGGAAATCCAAGGATTTGGAAGAAATAGTCGTGTCTGTGACTCTGGCTCACATGGCACAAATAGACAACAAGTTGACGCGCTGGGTTTTTACTAATAACGTAAAAACTCGCAATGAGCTACAACAACAGTTGCAAGCACACTCTTTTAAAAGCGCAGTACAGACGACGCTTCAACAGGCCCGGATCGCAAGAAGTTCAAGATTCCGTCACAGATAGAATGCAATTACTGTGGAAAGGCTGGCCATGAATATGCCGAATGTCGTGCTCGCTTGGAGAAGGACCAGAGCAGAGGCAAAATTCACAGCGGCAGCAACGTGACTGGAGCGAAGGATCGGTCAAGTGTCAAGTGCTTCAAGTGTGACGAAATTGGACATTTTGCATCCGCTTGTCCTAAAGGCCGAATGTAAGAGAAGCGTGTAGATATATGCACAGTAGCTCCACCGTCTGGAATAATAAGGGCATCCGGTGAGTCTATTCCATTTTGTTTCGATTCGGGTGCTGAATGCTCTTTAGTGAAGAAAAGCGCCGCGGATAAATTTAAGGGAAAGAGAATAAATAATATTGTAAAACTTAATGGTATAAGTAATGATGCCATATGTAGCACTCAGCAAGTTTTATGTAATATAAATATTGACCAATGCTGCTTCGAGATTTTGTTACATGTAATTATGGATAAGTATCTGAAATACGATATGATAAGCGCAGGTTTGATAGCAATAAGGCGAAAATTACTAAGCACAGTTTAGGCGATCACGTGTTACTTAAAAATGAGGAGCGTCATCAAACTAAGCTTGACCCTAAATTTAAAGGGCCGTTTGAGATTGTCGAAATATTAGATGGAGATAGATATCGGTTAAAGTCTTTAACGAGTAACCGAACTTACAAATATTCTCATGAATTTTTAAGAGGCTTGCCAAATAATCAGCTTATACGCGAAGATAGGGACGGAACTATGGATGTGTCTGACGCCCAAGAAAAGGATTCATAAAAAAAAGGTGGCATAAGAAATGTATAGAGACATTCAAAAAAAAAAAATGTGTAAACGGAACTACACAAATTTTAAAATGTGTAAAAGGAACTACACTAATGTTATTGTAAAATGTGTTAAAGGAACTACACAAATGTTAAAATGTGTTAAAGGAACTACACTAATGTTATTGTAAAATGTGTTAAAGGAACTACACAAATGTTAAAATGTGTTAAAGGAACTACACTAATGTTATTGTAAAATGTGTTAAAGGAACTACACAAAGGTTAAAATGTGTTAAAGGAACTACACTAATGTTATTGTAAAATGTG
>JAWNND010000516.1:0-16672 GCA_035043265.1 Drosophila testacea | reverse complement strand
AATTAAAAGTGAGAGGATATAATAATTACCAAATCAGCAGCTTTCGCGTGAGATAACTTTGACCAATTTTTCAAAAATTCCGTGGTATTTAGATCTCTTAAGTCTCTTTGGCGAATATTACAGGTGGCTTTCCATTTTTGGCACACCTCTTCCCAGTCAGAGCCGTCTCTGTTCAAAGCAGTTTTTAAAGCAGTTCCTATTGACTCATCTATTTCAGGAATAACAGGAATAATGTCATTGTTATTTTCTCCTTCACAGATACTGCTGAATCTAGACTTTTTATAGCGAGCATTTCTGTACTTGGAATATAAGCTTCCAGTCGGACTATTTTTCCCTTTTCTTTTAATAAAATAATAATCCTAGAAATTAAACAAATACAAAATGAAGTATCGATATTTGTTAATGGCAAATCTTATATTTGCTTTTGAATATCTTACCTGCATTACATTTTCGCACGGAAAATTAAAACAAATTTCAGATAATATAAGATCAAAGTCATTTGTTTTTAATTGAATTTTGTTTATGGTGACCTCTTTTACAATTATATTCATTAAGTCATCCCTATGAGAGTTTAAGAGTGATGAATTCTGCTGTTCATACATAAGAACGGCACGTCCTCTTGTTGACTCTTGTAAAATTGTGGAAAGTTCCTAGCAGAATTGAGAAGATTTTAGTTAAAATTGCGAATCAAATATTAAAAATCAAAAATTAATACAATTAAAAAAAAAACAATTTAAGTTTGAAAAATATGTCTTAAGAGTTCTTACCCTATTTAAAACCGGGGTTAATGTGCTATTCGATCTGCACAAAAAGGCTGAACATTTAGAGGCCACAGATATGGTTTCGTCGTCAATTCCAAACTGATCAAAAATAAATAAAATAATTATAACTTTTTTTTTTTTTTTTGGGGGATAGGGTGTGAAAAAGCAAGGCAAAGCTCTGACTTAGCTAAGGCAGAGTGATTATTCCTTGTTCTGGACACATCAAGTCGACTCACAGGTGGAAACTGCAGCAATGCAGCGTACACTCTTTCCCGCGGGAGAGGACCTCCACGCGGTATCCCCTGGTAACCTACTAGTAGTACGGCTAACTATGAGCGGCGACGTTACCCCGTCTACTCCTAAAAAAACCTCATTCCTGTCTATCACCCATTCCTTCTCCGAGACCTGGGCAAGGGTCTTTAAACGGCCCACCCTCAAGTCAGGGGCGTCATGCGACCCGTACCCGCTGACTTAAAGGTTCGCAGCTGAGGGGTAATTCCAGCTGTGTTTGGACGGAGCCTTCCCGAGGCCGGGCAACCTCGGGTCGTATCCAGCCTTGCCGAGGTATGGGGCACTGCCTCGGTCGACCCGCCGTCTCCCCAAATCTTCTCGGGCCCGCGGCGCTTGCCTTGTCGAGCAATGCGGGCGATATAAGCTATGAAAATGAACTCCCCAACACCAGCCTCGGATACACCGAGACTAGATGATGTTGATACGAGCGATATTGACGAGGCGGCACTACTCGGCTCCAGCCAGGAGACGTTAGTGCAGAATTGCTCAGGTGGTGCGGCTCAGACGAGCACACCCCAATCCAATCCAACAACCGAATCAAACGAAACGGCGAAACAAAGAGTTGATGGTAAGCCCAGGACGGACTACCAAATACTCAAGGCAAAGGCCGGTCGAGCCGGCTTCATCCTTGGCAAGATTGCTAAGAACGAAGCAGAGGGTAAGACCGACCCGCGCCATGCCGAAGACAAGTTAAGATGTAACGAAACGATCGCGCAGTTCGAGGCCCAGCAGAGGTGGAGACCAAACTCTCCGATTTGGTCATGGACCACGTCCTGAGCAAGCCGGGGTGCTCCATCCCCTCCTATGACTCCTCAGCCGTGATACGGGGCCATAGGGTAATCACCTGCGTGGACGAGGGTTCCACCACAGGCTGTGGTACGGTGTTTGAAAGGCCAAGATCAAGGTCTTTCGGAACGAACCTCCGGACAAAATCCTCGAAGAGGTCGACGACACTAGCGGGCTGTTGAACGACCTAGCACTCGAGGAGAAGCCAGATGTCGAGACCGACACTGGCAAGACAGTTGCAACGACACACTAATGCCGACCGTCGTTCAGATAAATCTGAAGCGTAGCAGGGTAGCTTCAGATAATCTGGTTGTCCTCCTCCGTGAGGAGGACATAGACGTCGGCATTATACAAGAGCCCTGGACTAGAGACACGACAGTCTTGGGTCTATCGGCACATGGCTATGACATAATTTACAAGAGCTCCGAAGGTAGGCCGAGAGCTTGTATAATAATCAAAAAACTTTATAAAGCACTTTTACTCCCCAGCTTGAGCGAGGAAGATCTGACAGTTGTCAAGATCGACTTGGCCGGAGGGAAAGAGGAGCACCAAGGATGGGAGGAGGTTTTAGACCTCACACTGCTTACTAGCTACAGTCACATTAAGATAAGTAACTGGAGGGTATCCATGCGTCATTCGTTTTCAGACCACAGATACTTACTCTTCGGAATTGATATCGTCGCGATCAAGACCGAAAAATTACGTAACCCACGCAAAACGGACTGGAACAAGTTCGCCAAACTAGTTCAGTCCAAAGTGAAATCTCAGTGTATAAAAGAAAATCTCTCCACCAAAGAAATAGATGAGGAGATTGGCCAGCTAAACAAAATTTTCAACAAGGCATACACGTCATCATGCCCAGTGACGTATGCAAGGAAACAATATCCACCGTGGTGGAATCAGGAACTAGCTAAACTCCGGAAGATCTCAAGAAAAGCCTTCAACCAGAGCTACGCTAGCAAAATATGGCAACCATATAAAGATGCACTAAAGGCATATAAGCAGGCGCTATATAAGGCCAAGAAGGACACATGGGCCAAATACTGCGAATCCATTGAAAACATAAAGGACACGGCTAGAATTGCTAAAATCCTATCAAAAGACCACAACAGCCCAAGTCTGCTAAACAGATCAGACGGGAGCTCGACAATGTCGACCAAAGAATCCTTAGAAGTGTTGGTAGACACACACTTCCCAGGAAACACTGCAAAGGAGAAGCCCCTCCCAATTAACATGATCCACGACAACAGTGATACAGAAGTAGTAACCAGAGAGAAACTCATCTGGGCGATAAATACTTTTGAACCATACAAAAGTCCAGGACCGGACGGAATAATCCCAAAAATGCTACAAGTCAAGACACGATCTCATGGCTCCTAAACATACTAAAAGCCTGCATCAGACAGAACTATGTTCCGTCTGTCTGGAGAGAGGCCAAGGTAATATTCATTCCTAAACCAGGAAGAAGAGGGCATATCCTAGCTAAGGACTACAGACCCATTAGCCTTACATCCTTCAATCTTAAGGCGTTAGAAAGAATTCTGCACATTCACATTCGACAAAAAATTGAAGGCAAGCAATCTAAAGACCAACACGCGTACACAAAAGGGAAGTCAACAGAAACAGCACTACACGAAGTAGTGCGGCAAATTGAAAGATCCCTGGAGGCTAAACAATACACGATGGCGGTCTTTCTAGACATAGAAGGAGCCTTCAACAACGTAAATGCGAACTCCATCCTGGAATCCCTCAACGAACTTAAAGTCGAGGGAAACATCAGCGCATGGATCGCAACTATGCTAAAGAGCAGGAAGATAACAGCCGACCTGGGTGGCGTTAATCTCACGCGTTACATGAGCAGAGGCACACCTCAGGGGGGAGTACTGTCCCCGCTACTTTGGCTAATAAATATGGACAAGATACTGCACCAACTAAACCAAGGAGGAGTGAAGGCAATAGCATACGCAGACGACGTGGTGCTACTGGTCTCAGGCCCCTTTTTAGACACCATAAGCAACATTATGGAAGGCGCACTCCGGAGACTAAACGATTGGGCCAAGTCATGCGGTCTAGGAGTGAACCCAGCCAAAACGGAATTGATGCTCTTCACAAGACGAACAAAGATTCCAGTTTTTAATCTGCCGAAACTTAGCGGGGAAAGATTGAAACTATCAGACAAAGCAAAGTATCTAGGAGTGATACTAGACCCAAAACTATCATGGAAGCTAAATAAAGAGGAGCGGGTCAAGAAGGCGTGCATTGCATTCTATTCCTGCAGAAAAACTTTCGGCAACACGTGGGGACTACACCCTAAGATGACTCTCTGGATGTACACGGCTGTAGTTAGACCCATTCTCACATACGGAGCGCTGGTCTGGTGGCCAGCACTGTCTAAAAAATACAATATAGATAAGATCACAAGAATTCAGCGGACAGCATGCGCAGGAGCAACAGGCGCTATGAGATCCTGTCCAACAATGGCTCTGAACGCCATACTGAATCTGCTACCAATTGATTTGCACATCAAAAGTATAGCGTCACAATCGGCCATTCGACTCAGGGAGTCAGAGTGCTGGAAGGCCAGAAACACAGGACACAGCAGCATACTAAGCGGCAATCAATTTCGCTCGTCCATGAAGACGGACTACGTAATTGCCAAAACAAATTTTGAACAGAATTTCAAAACAAGAATCCCATCAAGAGAGGAGTGGGCTGTCGAGAACCTGGATGCCACATTTGACATGAAACTCTACACCGATGGATCCAAGATAGACTGTGGTGTAGGGGCCGGAGTATACTCGCCGGACCTGACAGTGGAAAAGTCATTCCATCTACCAGGTCTGGCGAGCGTGTTCCAGGCAGAGACCTTCGCAATAATGGAAGCAGCTAAGCATCTATTAGAGCGTGGACTCAGGAATGCAAATATGGCATTCTTCTCGGACAGCCAGGCGGCAATCAAAGCACTCAGCTCTTTTCGGCAAAACTCTACACTAACTACAAACTGCAAACAAGCTCTCAATGCAGTTGGACTCAACAACACTGTTTCTCTGATTTGGATCCCAGGCCATAGGGATCTCGCAGGTAACGAAAAAGCGGACGAGCTGGCCAAACTAGGGTCAGAGATTACAACAACACCAGAAGAGGTGCGCCCAGCCCTTAATTCCATTAAACATGAAATCCACAAACTGCATGCCAGTAAAGCTAACGTGAGATGGAAAACTCACGATGTGTGTAGGAAAGCTAAACAAACGTGGCCGGAATACAACAAAAAACGCACTGAAGAGCTACTGAGCAAATCTAGAAAGGACATTGCAAGAATAACAGCAACACTTACTGGTCACTGGCGGATCGGAACACACGCCAGGAAAACAAACCTCCCCTTCAACCAGCACTGCCGCAGCTGCAATGACTCACAGGAGGCAGAAACCCCCGAGCATCTACTCTGCCACTGCCCAGCTCTAGGCAGGAGCAGACACAGATGGCTTGGGGCACATGAACTCGCGTCGCTAAACGATGTAGGATACATCGCAATAGACAAAATCATAAACTTCCTAAACCACAGCAAGTGGATTTAGAGGGTTTAGGAAAGATTAACACATTAACACATAGTACATATACATAATTTTGACGAGATGGTACCCCCCCCCCCCTGTGGATCAAAACGGAGCATGCTCCAATTGAAGAGACTGGTTAATCCAGCTCGCCACCTGACCTACCTACCATAACTTTTTTTAAATCTTTGAAATTGGTAAAACAAACTTAACATTAATTTTTTCCACACCAAAAGCTTTTGTCGGAACTGTACCCTCAAACCTAAGGGAGGAATGGCCTCTACTAAGTCTCCTCGTTCTAAAAATTGTAAGCTCTTAAATGTTACTTTTGCAGCTAGGTTGAAAAAGGATAATAGGCAATAAATTTAAATTAACAAATTAAAAATAAATAAAAAATTATATATAGTATGTAGGTGTACATATAAATTTATATATTTAATTTTTAAAAACAAATATATATGCTTGTATGTACACCTATTTAAATAAAAGCTTGAATCTACTCTGCTGCCAACAGCTTCTACTGTTTTTTTAATGTCACATATATTAAGGAATATCACTGCACAAGCATGCATATGTATGTATGTATACATATATTTCTTTTAAGAAATCAAAACTTAAGAAATCTAATTACACAATTTATTGTAATAAAAAGTGATTTAACCCACTGAACCAAAAAGCGAGCGTTAAGCGAGAGTATCGCCAAACTATCGCGCTCGAGCTCGAAAGCGATAAGAGAAGCGAAGGTGTCGCAAGCGAGAGTATCGCCAAATTATCGCGCTCGAGCTCGAATATGATATAAGAATAGGGAGAAAAAAGGAAAGAGCGACGCACAGCAAAAATTCGACGATATTTGCTCGTTTCTTTTGCGTTCGTGGTTGTCGCTTGCCGTTTCACTCGCTCTCTGTGCTTTTAAGCGAGCGACAGAAAGACAAAAACCATTAACATTCGTGCCTTTTCATTCTTTCGTTCCTTTTTGTATTTTCCGTTATTCTGACGTCTATCTTGCATTCTTTGCACCTTTTACTAACCGGCAAACGACGCAGACGCGTAATTTTGTAAAAAAGTGTTTTTAAAACTAAATTCAAAGTGTTCATCAATCTGACGGTAAGTAATTAATTTATTTCTTGATATTAATAATGTAAACCATCAAAATATTGAGTAATTGTTATATGTATGTTTACTTTAATGCTAATCGTCATACTGTTTTGAATTTATTACAGCGGCTTTCAAGCAGAGGTTTGCGTTGGAGAATTGAGTTTGAAAGGGTCACCCAAACATTTTTTCAGTACGCAGGGGATAACATGTCAAAGATCAAGAAAACAATGGAGGCAAAAAAGCCGAGGCTCGACACGTCGTTATATTAAGCTTAAGATGAATAGTTATTATTTATGTATATATGATTTTCTTTTAAGTAATTTTTAATTATAATTTTAATTTTCATTTAATACATTTTTTTGAGTCGCAAAAGATATCGTAAAAGGCTCGCAAACGATATCGTAAGAGTCTCGTATACGACTCCTGAAGCGAGTCGCAAACGATATCGTAAATGTCTCGAAAACGAATCGTGCGCGATACTTCGAGATCGAAACTTTCTCTGCCACAAACTGAGCGACGGGTGATTATTTTGCGTATCGTTTGCGAGTGTTTTCTCGATAGTTTCATTCGCTTTTCTTTTGCGTAAGTATCGCTTGCGATATCTCCTACGAGCTTTTGGTTCAGTGTATGCATACTTACATATAAACATACGTACATTCCCACTGAACCAAAAGCTCGTAGGAGATATCGCAGGCGATACTTACGCGAAAGAAAAGCGAATGAAACTATCGAGAAAACACTCGCAAACGATACGCAAAATAATCACCCGTCGCTCAGTTAGTGGCAGAGAAAGTTTCGATCTCGAAATATCGCGCACGATTCGTTTTCGAGACTTTTACGATATCGTTTGTGACTCGCTTCAGGAGTCATATGCGAGACTATTACGATATCGTTTGCGACTCGCTTCAGGAGTCATATGCGAGACTTTTACGATATCGTTTGAGACTCGCTTCAGGAGTCATATGCGAGGCTTTTACGATATCGTTTGCGACTCGCTTCAGGAGTCATATGCGAGGCTTTTACGATATCGTTTGCGACTCGCTTCAGGAGTCGTATACGAGACTCTTACGATATCGTTTGCGAGCCTTTTACGATATCTTTTGCGACCCAAAAAAATATATTCCCATTAAATTAATTACTGAATAAAAATATACTTATAATTTTAAATTTTTTCATGTCTATTTTTTTTAATATTTATTTTAGCTATAACTATAATAATCTATATTTACATATAAAATAAAAATAAAATGAAATAAATATTAAAAGAAAATGAAAATTAAATGAAATGAAAATTAAAATTAAATGTAATAAAATAAAATAAAAATGAAATTAAATGCAATGAAATAAAAATTAAATGTAATAAAATAAAATAAAAATGAAATTAAAAGAAAATGAAAATTAAATGAAATGAAAATTAAAATTAAATGTAATAAAATAAAATAAAAATGAAATTAAATGAAAATGAAAATTAAATGCAATGAAATAAAAATTAAAAAACAAAAATAATATAACATAATAATATAAAAATAAAATATATAAATAATTATTGATCTAAATCTATGTCGAGCCTCGGCTTCTTTGACTCCATTGCCTTTCTTATCTTCATAACGCGATCCCCTGCATATTGAAAGAATTTTTGGGTGACCCTTTCAAATTCTGCATCCTCCAACGCAAACCTCTGTTTGAAAGCCGCTGTAATAAATTGAAATCAGTATGATGATTAGTATTAAGAATTTAAATAAATATACATTTACATAAAATAATACGTACTGCGAAGTGCGAGGGTACTGCGCAATCCTCTGACGCACTTCTTGGCATCTGTGCTACGCCAAGAGCACTGCCTGGCTTCCTCGTCGGTTATTAGCAGACGCCAGGAGCACCGAACAAATTTGTCACAAGACACCTCAGAAGACTTCAGGAGATCCGCTATCTGTATATTAAAAACAAGCTTAGCAATTAAAAAAAACACTAAGGATTAATATTAGAATACATACAATATTTTTCAAAACGCTGTCCTCCTCCATGGTTTGCTCAAATTCCATAAACTCCTCCAATGTCTTAAAGGGCGTTAGGGGAAGATGGTTCGTTGTTCTCGCGACCTCGCCGCAAACCCTGGTCCTAATCTATCCAACTTCAGATCGCAGAGCTACTAATTCAGTAGTCTGGCGATCTACTTTTTTGACTAGTTCGTCAATCATATGTTTTTGTTGAACTATCAATTCTTTAAGTTCGGCTATGATATAAAAAAGGACAAATAGAGACATTAATTTAATACACGATTAATCGAATTATATATCCATCTTACCATATTGTCCGTTGTTGTGGGGTGTGGGTAGTCCGTTGTAGTGGGGTGTGGGTTGTCCGTTGTATTGGGGTGTGGGTTGTCCGAGTTCCTGTGTATCCATATTAAATAACTGGGTGTAGTTCTCCATAGCGGTTCTAAATTAATTTACAAACGGAATGTATATGTGCTTATTAGTATCAAATATATGAACAATTTTGCCTGAAATACGTTCTACTGAATGCTGAAGAACAGTAGAGTCTAAATCAATGTTTTTTGATGAAAAAATACCGACAAGAGTAGAATCTATTGGGAAATGAAAAAAAGGCTCAAGATTAACAATTAATCGGCTGTATAAAATATTGTTTTTAATGCAATTAATTTGAAAAATACTGTATCTATTGTTATCTCTAATGAAGTAAAAGCTATTGGATTCTTTCAAGGCAAAAATTAAACCATTATGAACTATTTTATTTGGGGCGTTCCTAAAACTCGAAGTTGGCTCACTAGGTACAACAACTTTTAAAATACTTCGTTCTACAATACGGTTATATAACTGCTCTATGACATTACCTGATTTTTTCACCATTTTTTTTACCTGACCAAGAAAGTTTTCAAATGGAAAAGCGCTTACAGATTCTAAGGAGCCAAAGAAGATAGATTGTTTGCTTAAGTGCGTTAAGCAATGAAAATTGAAGGTCAGCATGGAAAATGAATACAATGAAGGAACTTGTTCTACAACATTTTTTAGCAAACTGGAAGCGAGTTGGTTTTTGGCGATGCAATATTCATTATGAAGAAGAAGTCGTATGCATAAGCTGAACAATAAAAAGTGATTGTATCGGGAAGTATCTAATATGTTTTTAAACACAATAGGGCCTGTACATAAAATAAAAGTTCGCAACTCAGTAGCTTTAAACCTATCAAGTTCATCAAGAGATCTTGGTTTTCTATTAAATTCTGAAGGTATAAAAGAGCGAAATGAAATTAATTGCCGATTCAAAGAAAATCTATGACCTTTTACTTTTACCAATGCCACTAGGCAAGCTACGTGCATATAGTCTAAGGCAAACTGACTAACCATATCAATTGGCAAACTTTCTAATACTAATTTATCCTGAATATTGTGATGCTCTGGCTGCAGGCGATTTCTAAAACTACTATTACTACGAGATTGGCTAATTGACTTTTCGAATACTATTCGCCTTTGGAAACTTTTGCCTTTTTGAGTGCATTGATTACAACAATAAAACCCTGAGTGATATTTAATACCTAAGATAAATGCACGGGCTGGTGCGTCACAAATGAAAGCTCTAACGCTAATGTCTAGTTTTCTACCCTGAAATACTATTCCATCCCTAATCAAATCTAACAACTCGCTTACGAATTCTTCTAAATAACAATTTGGATCACTGGGCTTTGAATTGCCAACATATATGCCAGCTACTAATACTGGTTTTGTGCCAGTGACATTAAATAAAATTGGCCAGGCCTGCTCGCGGGAACTTTTGAATAACGGAAGTCCATCCACGTTAAAATTTAGGCTAATGCTGTCAGATTGATAGCGAAAATTAGACAGAAAATCGGTTAAGCCGTCTTTAACACCGTAGTGTACATAGCTTCCTAGCATCACAACTCTTTTAATAATCCCCCTTGGAGTGCACTTTAATGATCGGACGTCTTGCGGCAGCATTTGAAGGTCTTGTGCTAACATTATTTACGGATAACCACTGAGCTAAACGTGTATTAAAATCACTTGAACTAGAACTTTCAATAATGTCTGAATTATTTAATTCATCTTCTATAATGCCTGAATTATCTAAATCACTATTTAAAAACAAATTGGGCGATATCTCATCTACACTATTACAAACTTTCCTACTCTCTGAACATTTTAGAATGTGTTTTGCTTCAGATAAGTAGCGGCGCTTTGGGGCCATAACACAGAATATAATTATCAGTAATAATTATTATATAATTAGTAATAATTTTTATATTATTTTTTTTATATATTTTAACGTATACTTCCTTTATGTTTATGTTGTGGTTGCTGGTTTTAAACTGGATCCACACTTTAAGTATAAAAATGCAAATAAACATTCAGAGCAGCGTGAATAAAGGAGCCCCTTCAAATTATTGAGTTGTTATTGTTGTTGGCGCGCCACGTGCAATGACGAGTAGGCACAAAATGTTGCCGTTCTCGCTTATAATGTTTTAACAATAATTACTTAATATTTTGATGGTTCACATTATTAATATAAAGAAATAAACTAATTACTTACCGTCAGATTGATATACACTTTGAATTTAACTTTTAAAACACTTTAAACTACAGAAATCACAATTAATCAAAATTACGCGTCTGCGTCGTTTGCCGGTTAGTAAAAGGTGCAAAGAATGCAAGATAGACGTCAGAATAACGGAAAATACAAAAAGGAACGAAAGAATGAAAAGGCACGAATGTTAATGGTTTTTGTCTTTCTGTCGCTCGCTTAAAAGCACAGAGAGCGAGTGAAACGGCAAGCGACAACCACGAACGCAAAAGAAACGAGCAAATATCGTCGAATTTTTGCTGTGCGTCGCTCTTTCCTTTTTTCTCCCTATTCTTATATCATATTCGAGCTCGAGCGCGATAATTTGGCGATACTCTCGCTTGCGACACCTTCGCTTCTCTTATCGCTTTCGAGCTCGAGCGCGATGGTTTGGCGATACTCTCGCTTGACGCTCGCCTTTTGGTTCAGTGGGTTATTACTGCACAGCAACGACATGCATATACATGTATGTATGCAAACTTCGACAAACGTTTATCGGTTTTTGTTATTTATTTCACTTTTTATTATAATTAATTTTGTAATTAGATTTCTTGAGCTTTGATTTCTCAAAAGAAATATATGTATACATATGTACATCGAGTCCGGCTCCACTTATTACTGTACAGCAACGAAAACTCACAAATGCATACATATGTATATATGTATGTATGTATGTATGTAATCTTCGAAAAACATTTTGCTTTTCTTATTATTTTCATTCACTTTTTGTATATATAATTTATTGCACTTTTTTATAGCTTACCTTCCAAAAAAGGCAGAACTTCTGGCATATTAAACTCATTTAACAATTCTATTAACTTTTCATTTTCACTAACAAATTCACTGCACTCCGAGTCTGGCATCGTGTGGCGTGTTCCAATTCTAAGCTGCAAGTAAACCAATTTCGTTCAACGCCGTGACGAAATTCATGTTGAGCGAATTTGTCGAAAGATCGAGAAAAGTAACAAATATTTCTCTCCCTTTCCCACTTATTGGGTTTTTAAGCAGATTCTGGCGCGGCGACGAAGATCTACCGTTAGTGGCGCCACTGGCGGTTTTTATTTCATGGGACATAAGGAATAGGGATGGGTCGTGCCAAATATTTTTTGACGGTCACTCACGAGACCGTACTAGACTTAATTCTATAAAACGCAATACGTACACACGCAGTGCCATTTCACGCAGTGCCGAGGTCCGTGTCCATCTCTATGTTAATACGCTCATCGTATTTTCATACATGTGTACATTTATACATACACACATATATATGGATGCACATAAATGTTTGTATGTGAAACTAAATGCATAAAATCATACTATTTAACCTTTATTATTTTGTAATGCTATGCATATGCAATAATATAAAACTAATATATATATAAAATATTATGTATTTATACGTATACTTATAAGTATTGTCTGTTCATGCACGCTTATGTATGTATGTATGTCATTTGTGTAAACTCAGTATATGAGCATTTTCTTCATTATAGATTTTAATACGCTTCAATACCTTTTAAAACAATTAATTTGTAAAAATACAATCATACCCAAGGAATATTTTTATAAATGCAATAACAGAATGCAAAACATTAAAAAATACTATTTAATTAATGCCGCTGGTGGGGTTCGAACCCGGGTTCCGAACTTATATTGAGTATTTTCGTACTCAACTTAAGTATATTTCGAATTATACTTGATTCAAGTTTACTTTTACTCGAAACCGGTCTACTTATACTTGATTCAAGTATTTTCATGCTTGTTTTAAGTAACTTAAATCAAGTATTTATTTTAAGTACTAAAAATACTTATTTCAATGCATTTCGTACTTAATTTTAGTACGTGTTTTTTTTCTCTGTGTGTGTGTGATTTATGTGTCTATTAATGTGTTCTTAAATGTTTTAATTTCAGGCCAAGACGATTTCCTAACCCTAACAGAGTTCCTCGGGGTCAAAGGGGCATATTGGCAAGAAGTATTGATGAGCAGTATTAAGACAGGTGAGTGGAAATATGGAAATAAGGTACATACACACACACATATGTGTGTGTATTTAACTTTAAGTTTGCTTTGCTATGTTAACATGTAATTTATATCTATTAATTTAAATTTAACTGCAGGTAACTATAGATGCATTCATCTCTCCAATGGGGCAAGGGCAGATTCTAGCAGGCTGCTAGCTGCTAGCTTATAGCGGCGGCTGATGGCTGCTGGCTTATAGCTGCTGGCTGTTGGCTTGCTCTTGCTTTCCACGCCTGAGTTACAGTACGGTGATCCGGGGGTAAGGCATTTATTGTAGTTTTTCTTCTTGTGGTGTTAAAGAATTTCGTGGTTTAAATAAAAGACGTCTGATTTCGATCTGACTTTACAATCAACTGAACTTTATTTTTGTATATTTATATATATAGCCCTAAACCAAGCTGACGATATCAAGTGTATATTCCATTTCGCAACATCCTGTCTGTTGCTGATGTTGCGGTTTCACAACAAAGTAAAGTCAGCTACGGACAGTGTCGCCCACACGATCGAGAAACGCTTACAGAGCGTTTCTGCGTGGCGGCTGTAAGAGTAGAGTTGTAAGTCCAATTGCGGGTGTTTCCGATGGGATGAAAGAAATTTGTTTGGACCTACAGGTCCAGCAGACGCCAATTGTAATGGCGGAAATCGTGAGTAGTATATATATTGTCGTTAAATGGATTGAGTTTGACCTCTTCATTTCTATTATTCCATTTTGCGTGTGTAGGGTTTGCAAGTGTAGTTTATGGAGGTTAATGTCGTTTATTGTATTGTTTATTTTGATGTCATCGAGTTCGGGGATTGACAGAGTATACTCTTCGGTATAGTCGATCATGGAGCAATTTTGAAGGTAATAATAGCTGAACTAATTTTTTTGGTTTGCTACAAGTTGAGGTAATTGTAGTGTTGATTGTATTAAGGATGATGATTTGTCGTTGTTCTACTTCTTCGATGATTTCCTCGTTGCCGATGTCCCTGATGTCGCATGTCGCTGTTTCTTCGTTTAGGATACCCTTCAGGCATTGCTGATTGATTGTGGTTGTAGGGTTTGCGTTGTCTTCGCAGGTATAGGTCTGGTGTACTTTAGGACATTTATTAGGGATTTGTCTGATTTTGCCAGCTTGGTTGTTAATTACATATTTGGGTAATATTAAAATTTTAGTCTTTTTTTTAGGTAGGGGCATAAGGTGTAATAAATCATAATTATCTTTATCGAATATTGGTATATTGATTTTAAAAGTTACAATTTTTTCTTTGATTTCTGTCTCTAGTGTTAATAGTCTATATAGATGTTCTTCGTGACAAAGTTTTGTTCATCCATTATATTTTTAATGACCAGTATTTCTTTTTCTGATAAGCATGATTTAGACTCGCGTCAAAACGCCGTGGAAATGAAAAACTCCATATAAAAAAAACAGCGAAAATTTTTTCCTCGTTTTTCATTTCAAAGTTGGTTCACACTTCTCGTTACGTTTCATAACGTAAGGCCCAGCCGTTCTGTTAAACTCAAAATGGCACTGTTAGACTTAACACAGCACAGCTTACGGACCATTTCATTTTGACGTAATGGAATAAGCCTCCACCCCTTATTTCATCAGAGAATGATGAAATTATGACCTTTTGAATAGTAAAATTTGGGGAAAATGTGGTGTGAGGGAATTAACGACGTTTAATTGGAGGTCACTGCTTAAATACCGCAGATTTTCAACGGTCATAAGGACCAAACAAGTTAATTAGACTTTATTTATTTAATTAAAATGATATGCCTAACAAAATAAATATATTATATAATTATAATGTATCATCAGGCCAGAAAGCGACTATATTATTATTTTATTTAAAAGTGACAGCATTTAATTTGTTTTTCTTATGAGCAGCAACAACAGCTGATTTATGTAAAGCGGCCACAATAACAGCGTAGATAACATGTAAAACGATATCGAACACGTATATCGATAACAAAATACTAATATTCTGCTAGCGAAGTGAAAAAACCAGATTTTTTACGATTTCATTTTGATCTGAGTCTAAATCATGCTTTAGAATGAATTTGGGTATAATATTTAATTTTGTCAATAGGAATCTTTCTGCTATGTTATTAATGTGTGTGTACAAAATATCGATATTGAAATTAATTCTAGATATGTATTGTAATAGATGAATTTCGTTATGTTCATCGTTTAAAGTTTTAAAAATATTATTTTTATAATTTTTACTGAATAAATTTATATTTTCCTGTTCTGTATTTATGTGCTTGGTAATATTTTTGAATCTTTTTTCAATTTCGTTATTAATGATATTTTGTTGATTGATATTCTTAACTATTTTTCTTTCGTTTTCTTCTAGTTTGTTAAATTTGTTAGTAATGATTCTTTCGTCGGTGGCGTCCATGTTGCCAGTAACTACTTTAATTACACTACCGAGTCCATTTATTAGTCCTCTCTTATTTCTTATTTTTGGTGTTAGAGCATTAATTTTGTTCTTTACTTGTATTAATTTAGTCCTGACTGAGTTAATAACTTCACCGGAAAATTTAACGTCGTTGAGGTCATTTAAGGCTATTTCAAATTTATTAATGTTATCGATAGAGTCTTGTAGGTTAATTTTATGAATAAGATATTTATGCTAATTTATAATTTTTGGGTTTCCGAGGTTTATTATTGTTATTTTGTCATTGTCCGTTAGGGGTTGTATCTTTATTAATTGCGCGTTACTGTGGTAAGATCTGTAAGAGGTTGTATAGTTAATGTATTTTTTCTTAGTCTTTTTCTTATTTTAGATTTATGTATCTTTTGGTTTTTCTTTGATAAAAATGTAATTCCTGTGTCTTTGGATATTGTGTGTTTTGTAAATCTATGTGTTAGCTTATTCCGTCTATTTTCTTTCTGAAAACTATATCTCCTGTATCTACTGGTGGGGGTTCTTGTCTGTCTTGATTTGCTTTTTAGACCCAGTACTTTAAAAAAGTACAAATGGGTCTATTACGTTTGTGCAAATGTGCGTAACAGGCAGAAAGAGGCGTGGCAGACCCCATAAAGTATATATATTCTTGATCATCATCAACAGCCGAGTCGATATAGCCATGTCCGTCTGTCTGTCCGTCTGTCCGTCTGTCTGTCTGTCACTTTTATGAGATCCTAGATCTCAGAGACTATAAGAGCTAGAGACACCAAATTTGGCATGTAGGTTCATCTATATCTTGCATTGATCAAGTTTGTTTTAGATATTTGCCACGCCCCCCTCTTCCCCTAGAAATTGAAAAACAAAATTTTAAAGACGAATTACAAGAGAACCTTTAAAGCTACCGCCTTGATTTTTGGTACATATAGTATGTACTATGGTCCAAACCTGTCCAGAAAATTTCATTCCAATCGGATGATAAACGCGGAAGTTATTCAACTAACAATGTTACGGGCAAAATGAAGAAGAAGAGACGCTAGCGACCTCTGTGTTAACTTATTTCGTAGTGGCGCCATCTATTGCATGGAACGCAATATTCAAGAACAATGTAGTAAACGCTTTGCACTCAAAAAGTACTGGGTCTCCTACTGTCGAGCTTGCTCCACTGTAGCTTACTGCAT
>JAWNND010000514.1:0-27029 GCA_035043265.1 Drosophila testacea | reverse complement strand
GGTTTCAGGCTTTAATTTACCCCCGTATACTAGTAGACTTCTTTTAATTAATCTACCCACTTTAACTAACCGTCGTATTATGCTTGGCGTCATGTTTATTGTTAAATTAGTTGCTGGCGAAATTGATTCTTCTTATTTATTGAGTCAAATAAATTTCTCAGTTCCTGCCAGGTCTACCCGTAATTATGTACCACTATCCCTTAATCGTTGTACTAATAACTATTCCCTGCATGAACCCTTTCGAGTGCTCTGTACGGATTATAATAGACTTTACAATGTCTTCAATGCAGATGCCTCAATTTACTATTAAAAAATTTATCTTATTCTCTCTAACTCATAATAACCAACGCTAACATCGTATCAGACCTGATTGGGTTTTTCTTGGGTTTTCCCCAATCCCCGCAACGAATGTTGGGTTTGAGTAATTGATCTTAAATTTGAACTTGCCCATTATATATATATATATATATATATTTTTTTTTCTATTTATTTTTACATTAATGCATTTAACTTTTAATATTTTTTATCTATAATGTAACTAAAAACTTACCTGTCGATTGCACATAGTCGACATTAAATAAAATAAAATAAAATAAAAATGAGTCATTGCTGAACAAAACCGAACGCTCATAGACAAGTAAACATCAGTTCGGACGATGTGTCTCGAACTAAATGTTCGAATCGAGCCTGTCCTCAAAACGTTCACGATTTATTCACTCCAAAAAAGTGAACAAATCGTACCGAGTTCGAGTCTGTGTTCGAGCCTGAGCGAAACTCTCATACTCGTTGCAGCTCTCTGGTATACAGGCTGATTCAAGAGACGCCAATTTCTATCATCAGTACCGTTTTTGCTGACTATTCTTAACGATCATTGACTTTTTAAATGCAGTAACGAGAGAATATCCACTTGGGAATTCTAACGCGCGGGCATGCTTGCAGTGATTTTCATAAATAGAATAGTCCTATATGTGTGCATGTTGTTGTTGTTGTTACTGGCTTCACCGTCGTTAAGAACAGAACAGTTAGACAAAGTTATTGTCTTTTGCTAGTTTTTAATTGATTTGCAAGTTGCACATCGAAAGAGTATGTTGCTTTATATGTAAATAATTACAGCGTGTTTTCCGTTTTTAGTTAACAATTTTAGTGGATTTTACTTTTTTACTTTACAAAAATAATGTCTTTTGATTTAAATATATCTGATTGACAAATTATGTTTTCTTATATGTACATATAGATATCATATTTATATCTATTAGAAAAATAAATCTGACTGATCAACGCCACGTGTTGTCGTCAGTTTTTATAAAACCCGCCCCTAAATGAGAAATGAGGAGTAAAAAGAAGGAAACACCCCTAACAGCTAAGGCCGAAACTTATGTCATTTCTTATAAGAAAAAGGGAAACTTTATTTAATTTTTCGTGTGAATTTGGTTGAGATAGCTAGAAAAAAAAACAAAGCTCTTCATTTTAAACGTTAATTTGCATCTTCTTGTTCCTATGGCAGCTATATGATATATTTATCCGATCTTGAACAAATTTTTACAGAATGTAACAATGAGTAAGAAATACATAATCGTGAGTGTGGTTGGGATAACTCAAAAAACAGCAAAGGTCATCATACTAAAGTTTAATTTGATTTAATTTTCCAATTGTTTCGGCTCCGGTACTACATTTAAAACGGTTAATTTCGATTAACGGTTTAGGTTTCATTCCCTGAATAACTTGAATTAAGCTACAGTGCACTATGGGGAATTTGACCAGACTGGATGGCAGTAATGTGTTTTTCACAAGTATGCAAATTAACGATATTTTAATGACAATGTGTTAAAAATAGATTAAACTGTTTTGTTAAATACCACATATAATTATTTAACAGCCCTGTCTTTAAATATCAGCTGTTAAAGTCAGCTGTTTTAACCAATCACCCCGTGCATTTATTAAGCTTAATTTTGCAGTGCATTTTCAAATTAATAATTCTCCAACAAAATAACGTAAAAGTCCAAAATTTTAAATGTTTGTTACTTATTCAGATTGGAACTATATGTAGCTACTAATATGTTGCTTGTTTTGTGGGAGTATTTCTAATATTTAGTAAATTTAGCAAGTGGTTTCCACGTATGATTTTTGTAAAGAAAGTTCAACTTTGAACGGAGCTACAAAAAAATGACTAGATTTGCTTGGTGAGTGTCTATATCCATGTTGTAGAGCAGGGGTGCGCAAAGCTGCCTTATGGATGTGCACGCACCAAAACAAATAAAGGAAGTCGATCGCACACATCAGAGATCTGCAACGGGTATGATCGAATCATCTCGATTACCATGTTAAAATTTTCCCTCAATTCAACTCACTTCACTCAGCCGAAATTTGATCGTTCATGATGCATACCCGAAGCAAAAGCCGAAAGATAATTGAATGTTCGTGCATCTGATTGGATCGCTTCGGAACGATCAAAACGATCATTTTGAGCTTCGTGAACGAGTACATAGAACGATCGTAGCTAAGAGCGCGTCGTCCCGAACACAGCATGAATGTTTTGATTTTTGTGTGTATTGCGCAGGGATTGATCGTGCAGTACTCAAGTTGATCGGTCCGAAATGAGCATGAATGTATTGATTTTGTGTGTGTGCTTTTTATTTTATTATTATTTTGATTTATTGCTGTTTATTAACTAATCAACAAAATTAAAATTATCAGTTTTTCATAGTTAACGAAATTAAAATTAACAGTTCTTCATTGTTACTCTAAAACATAAAAATTATGACTTCTTAATGATAGTTAATGAACACCTTATTACGTAATCAATAAAACTAAAATTATCAGATCTTCATGATTCAACTAAAACATAAAAAGTATGAATTCTTAACAATGTTTAATATATGCATATGTATGTGTACGAATATGTGTGTTTCAGGTTTTTATTCAAGTTTTGTACCATAATTTTTATAGTAAGAGTTTAAAAACAACAAGCCATCAACTGAACGTGGCTGAAGTCTATTTCTTTTTTCTGTAATGAGATTTCCAGCCAATGAAAACGATCGTTCGGCCGCGGCACTGCTAGCTGGGATTGAATGTATTTGTATTGCTAGCTTTGACAACATGGGGTACTTAACCTGATTATTTCGCCACCATTCCATCAAATGAAAATTGTCATCCATGTAAACTAACTCCTTACAATATTTATCAAATTCTTCTTCGGGTGTTTCTGGATTTTTTATAGACGGCTTAATCAAAATTAAAAAAAAGAACGCATCGCTGTTTTTATTCAACGACGAAGCCTGGGAGATCGAGTTAACGTTAGAATTCTCTTCGACAACTGTTACATCGAAAGAAAAATTCGAGGTCGAAGTAGATAATGGTGTGGATACACAAGAAGAACCACATTCTGCAAGAAATTCAGCGTAGGAGTTATTGATTATGCGAGATACGCAAAACTCTTTAATATTTATGACATCATCTTGCTGCATGCTTATAGCCGGTGGGTATAAAAAGAATGCAGCCTTATGCCACATATCCAAATTTGCTACCCAAATCTCGTCAATTTTTATACCCTTGCAGAGGGTATTATAATTTTGTCACGAAATGTGAAGCTATCTTGATGAAACTTGGTACAGGTCCGTCTTTTTGCTGCACGCAGTACATATGTCGGAACCGGCCGGATCGGATAACTATATCATATAGCTGCCATAGGAACGATCGGTTGGAAATAAACATTTAGTATGAAAAACTTTTTTGTTTTTCAAGATATCTCAACCAAATATACACATTGTATGCTTGATTAAGTTTTTAACAGGCTGACCAAATTTGGTGAAAATCGGACTACTATATCATATTACTGCCATAGGAACGATCGGCTCGAAAACAACATTTAGTATGAAAAACTTTTTTGTTTCTTAAAATATCTCAACCAAATATACACATTGTGTGTTTGAATAAGTTTTAAACAGGCTGACCAAATTTCGTTTAAATCGGACTACTATATCATATAGCTGCCATAGGAACGATCGGTTCAAAATCAACATTTAACAAATTTTGTAAAAATTCTGTCGGCTTACACAGTACACTGCAAGGGTATCCAAACTTTGACACGCCAAAGTTAGCTTGCGCTATATTTTCAAGAATATTTCTTTTTAAAATCGAAATTGACTCAATATCTTCTGCGTTTGGCTTGCAAAGGGTTTTCATTTTTAAAATGGATGGCATTACATAACATAAAGACGGAGAGCTGCAAGTTTGAAGTTTTTTAAATATAATTTCAAAGCTCTCACACATCTCAAGTAAAGCTGAAGCGGTGTTTATATTTATACCCAACAGTAGCTGAATATGCTCATTATTTTTTAATACGTTGTTGATTTCTTAAAATATTTTACAAGTTTTTTACACGACTCTAAGACACCTGTAAGTTCGGTAGTGCCAAGAAAGGATTTTTCCTAAACATTTGAAACTAAATGCCTGCTACAATTAATGCGAATATTTGTCTCTAACGCTTTTACCATATTGGATCCCCTATCAGTAACAAATTTGATATTATCTATATTTGAAACATTGAATTCTAGAAAGAGACTCTCAAGTTTTTTACGTATATTGTCGCCTGTTGACCTATTAAAATCCATTGATTTCATGCCCAAAACAATATCATAAAAATGCATATCTTTTTGATAATGAAACGTTACTCCAAGAAAGTTGCGCTTGACGTAATTATCGGTCCACATATCGATTGTTGCCATGGCTCCACCGTTGCTCACAATGCTGCTTATTTCCTCTTGAAGCTCTGTCTTTTTTTCGCTCGCGTACTTTTGAATTTTCCGGGAAATGGTTGTAGGATCTGGAAGCATATCTTCTACGTCCACGTGTTCCCCATAAGTAGCCCCAATCTTCATAAAAAAACTTTACTAGTTTTAGAAATCCAGCTCCTTGCACTGTTGTAAATGGTCGGCAGTCTTGAACAATCCATGATGTGCATTTATCGATGGCCTCTGCTTTGTCCAAAGGTGTCACAGTTTTTACCGTTGGCGTCTGCTTAAGTTCTTTGCAGCAGCTTTGTCGCATTAAATTTGATGTCTGGCTTGCAGTGTACTTTAAAACTTTTGAGCAAGCTCTGCAATACACAAAGCCTGCCAATATATTTTTGTCTGGCTTCACAATTTCGCTTAAAATGTTCCACACAAAGCTTTGGCCTTTGCGTTGGCCAACCAATGTGTAATTTCCATTTTTAATTTCATCAGAAACTTTATTTAAATCCATCGCCAAAAATTGCGAACAACGCGTGCCGGTCAACTGACTAGAAATACGATCAAACCAATCGCAAACGAAAAGGGTTTACATTGACTGGCACATCGCGTCAGGGGTGCATTTGGGCACCTGAGCCTTCGAAATTAGAATTACCGATTGTAATGCCCAAATGCACCCCTAACGCTATGTGCCAGGATGTGCCAGTCAATGTAAACCTAGCATAAAACGCGTTCATTAAAGATTGCTCTTCAATGTTGTCAATAGATGTCGCATGTACGAAGCGAGTGGTAGCGCTAGCGTCTCTTGTTCTTCCCTTTGCCCGATTCTGTGTAACATTTGAACAATTCCTGCAAATGCTTTGCTTATAATTTGCTTAGTATTTAATTATTTTTATCAGCTGTTCACAGCTGCTCCATACAAATTGTGTAGCGTTGCTCTGAACAAATGTGGAACATTTTATAACACCACTTGCTTAAACGAAATCAGCTCAGAGGCTGATTATTTTTATACCCTTGCAGAGGGTATTATAATTTTGTCACGAAGTTTGTACCGCATTGAAGGAGGCGTGTCAGACCCCATAAAATATATATATTCTTGATCAGGACGACGAGCTGAGTCAATATAGCCATGTCCGTCTGTCTGTCTGTTTCTATGCAAACTAGTCTCTCAGTTTTGAAGCTATCTTGATTAAACTTGGTACAGGCCCGTCTTTTTGCAGCACGCAGTACATATGTCGGAACCTCCGAATCGGATCATTATATCATATGGCTGTCATAGGAACGATCGGTTCGGAATCAACATGTAGCATGAAAAACTTTTTGTTTTTAACATATCTCAACCAAACTCACAGATTGTGTGTTTGTTTTATACAAAATTTCGGCACGGGTAAAAGTATAGGCACATCATGCCAAAATATGTTAGATGTTAGATGTTGCTCAGTGGGAATAGCCTATAATGTATATCGGTTAAATATAGACAATATCCACACAAAGTGCCTATAAAAGTCTTGTTTAATTTTTTCGTCTTATTTTGACAAGTTGTACTAAAATCCATCATCAGATCTTGTCGCCACGGAATCCCCATTTTTTAACGTTGCATTTGCTACTTGTGCAAAATTAGCTAAAAAATGGAAAAGTGCACCCAAAGCAGTGGAGAATTAACGGATACAGAGAAAATTTGCACTTTTATCGCGTGCCCACCCAATTTATATACATACTATGAGTTCGCATATGCACATACATACGTGCAGATGTATGTATAAATTTATACAGTTTTTTGTACAAACCAATTTTCGGTGTTTTTACTTTGTGTACATAATAGAATGGAATATCTCCGCGCGGAGATTTGTCGCTCTCAGTTCGGCGGATATATGTCGTTCTTAGAGCGTCATAGCTCCGCGCGGAGGTATGACGTTTTCAAAACGACATAACTTCGCCCGAAAAAAAGCGACTTAATTTCGTTCGAAAATTGTACCGGCGGAGATATGTATGTCGAGCGGACTTATGTTGCTATGCTGATTTCGTAATATGTAGAACGTTGTAATAGTGCGTTTACATACGTGGATGCGTTTGCTCCTATTGGGAAAATGAGACAACTTGTTGGGGGGAGGGAAAATTCTGCAACGCTAGCTCACGCAGGGACTACCAACTTGTTTATTGCGCGATGATCTTACAATATCGATTAAATTTAGGCATTAATCGAGATTTTTGCAGTCAACAAACATCCAAATGAGAAAAACCGGTGAAAGAAAATTCGAATAAATAATTAGATTGACTAATTTCCATAATAGTATTTGTTTGTAATATAGCTGTTACTGAAATGGAGTTCTGCAGTGACTCGGTACTTTTATTTTCAATGAACTATTTAAGTTTTTGTATTAACCATATCCTTTACATAATAAATAAATAAAGATGTGTGTTCTGCCTTCAGACTTTGTTCAGACATCACTGGATTATATTCATGTTCGTAACGGCAGCAAAAGTAACCATGCAATCAGCTGACTATGGATGCGGCAAACGCAATAGAAACACTTTTCGGTTTTTTTGCGATACCCCTCGTGCAACCGAAAAATCCCAATTAGTGTAACTTCACTATAAGTATTTCGCATTTGATTCCTTGAGCCAAAATAAAATCCCCTATTGTTAGTTGATTAACTTCAGTGTTTGTCATCCGATTTGAATGAAATTTTCAAGACATGTACCAATAATAAAATTCATGGCGTTATAAACGAAAAGTAGTTTTTCGGTTTACGGGGACGGAGACGGCGAAATTCTAAAATAAACTTGTTCTGGGCCAAATATGTATGAGCCTTCATTCCAAGTTTGGTGTCTCTAGCTCTTAAAGTCTCTGAGATCAAAGTGTTCATATTTTAGAGATTTTGAACAGCCGTATATTGTCCATTTATCGTCTGATCAGGATAAAATTTTCAGGACAGGCTAGGATTACAGGGTTTATCATGTGTGCCAAAAATGGCTAGCGTTAAACGAGCTCTTGTATATCGATTTTTGAGTATCATTTCTATTTTTCGGAATTGGGCTTGGCAAAATTCTAAAACAAACTTGATCTTGCTCGTACAGCCGTGGTCGTGTTCAAAAATGGGACAGAAAGACAGACGGACATAGCTACATCTGTTGATGCTGATCAAGAATATATACACTTTATGGGGTTATTCAACTTACAATGTTATGGGCAAAAGGAAGAAGAGACGCTAGCGACATCTGTGGTTATCAACTGATACCTTCAAAGTGGCGCCACCTACTGAAGTTTCAGGTACGCTACATTAAAGAACAATCTATAGTGAACGCTGTGCACTCAAAAATCACAGTCTTCTGCTGTCGAGCTTGGTCCACCGTAGCTTACTGCATTTTTTTTGCTTTAGAAAGTAAGTATGAAGAAATATGATTCTTGAATTGCTGGATTTATTTAGCTTTCAAGAATTTGTAAGAAATGGAGATTTATTGGATTATATTTATAATTGTTGATATAAATATATATATATATATATATATATGTATACGTTAATTATAATGTAGCTTTTAATGCTGTATTAAGCATGGGCATGTTTTCATAGTAATTTGAAAATTAACTACTGATAATTGAAATTAATGGTTTTGTAACACTGTCAATGTATGTTTTCGAAATAATCATCTTCAGAATTTTCAACACTATTGCTCTAATATGTACGTGTGGTTGTGGGAAATCAGTGTACATTAAATTACGGGTTTGAATTATAAGTATATGCATTTTACTGAATGTGATCTTATTTTTAACTTTAGCACTACAGTATTTCTTTTAAATCAATCGTGCTTTTCTTTTGACATAATTTTGTTTACTTTACAATGCGAATTCTTGTCTATTGCTGGCTGTTTGGATTAACCTGTCCATTGACAATTGGCAAAAAGTATGGATGCGCCATAGCTTCCCGAGCAGTAAGACGGTCAACGTGATCATAACGCAATAGTTTATCAAGGAAATCCAATGCTTCCGGTGATACCAGATGTTGGTTATCAGAATGAACAAATCGCTCCCAACGTTTGCGAGAATGGCGTTGTAAAATATCATGAAATCGCGGATCTAAATCAATGTTGTACTTATCAAGATAGGCGTACAGTTCTTCGGTGCCCAGCACCTTGGCAATTCGCACTAGTTGATCATAGTTATCGTGGCCATGGAAAAATGGCTCCTTGCGGAAAATCATAGATGCAAGCATGCAGCCTAACGACCACATGTCCAGTGAATAGTCGTACATTTGATAATCGACGAGAAGTTCGGGACCTTTAAAATATCGGGAAGCCACTCGAACGTTATACTCCTGACCTGGGTGATAAAATTCAGCGAGGCCCCAATCAATTAGACGTAACTTCCTGTTTTCATGATCGATCATCACGTTATGTGGTTTCACATCACGATGCATTATGCCCATGCTGTGGCAGTAGTCGAGGGCCTTTAATAACTCAAACAAATAGTAGCGAATCTCGTAGTCTGTTAATGTTTGATACAGTTGCTTAAAATCTGTATTATTAACGTGTTCAAAAATCAGTGCTGGGGTACGGGACACTGGGTCTTTGACGACGGCTAAAAGCGTTATGATGTTGGTGCCACCCCTCAAGTTTTCCAAGATTTTGATTTCGCGCTTAATCTTCTTTTTTTTAACAGGCTTGAGGATTTTCACAACACACTTCTCAGTTGTCGTTATGTTAATAGCCTCAAACACCTCTGAGTACTTGCCACGCCCCAATTTGCGTACCAATTGGTAATCATCTTGATTACCCCAGTCGACTACATAGTTTTCGTAGTCCCAATATTCATCTGGCTTGTGAGCGTTCACGTCTGTGTAAACGCGAGCGGCACTTGGTAGTGTCATCTCCGCTAAATTATTGTCCACTTTACGAATCTCTTCTAAAATAGCTTTCCTTGTAGACTCCTCAGATGACTCAGTTATTAATGGATGGGTCCACACAGCCAGATTAGTGTTTAAGAACTGACTGAAAAATTAATACAACTCAAATGAGTATAAGATGAACAAACAAAACAATGTACAATATTACACATTGTATATAAATATTTATTATATTATATGTATTACAAAAGTGACAAAAACATACCCGAGATTAACAGGTTGCCTACGAGTTAACTTTGGCTGGGAATATGTCGGTCCCTTATGGGACCTTGGTGTTGTAGCAAATAAAAGACGTAATCTTGAGCGTCTGTCCGTACAGCTCGTATGAAAAATTGCTATATGCAGTCGACGAAACTTGCCCCACAAAGCAAATTGGCGGTAGACGGCGAGCACGTTACTTCCAATGTTGGGCTAATTTATGTAATGAAGAGAAAAATTGGAAATCAGTTCATGTGCTTACATACTCTTAGATGTACATTTTAATTGTATATTTACAAAATCTAAGTAAATTAAGAAAATCAAAAACATACGTTTATGTACATATAAGTATACATTAATCCACGCAATTACAGTCGCACTTTTTCATTACACATGTATGTACATATATGTCCATACATACACATATTCCCAAAAATATACATATGTATGCATGGTTATGGACATACATTACTCGCATCGACCATTCTTTAAATTAACAAACATATGTATGACTGAAATAAACCCATTTGTTCGTACATACATATTATATATGTACATATATGAAGGAATGCATTTTGAAGGTATTATGTACATATGGATGTGGGTGCACACAGAGTAATAAGAATAACCTAGTAGTAGTAGTAAAGTAGCGTGCAAGATGCATTGAAAATTAATACACGTTTTTGAGTTCAGGGCATATACAGTTTAGCGCTACAAATATTGTACATAAAGCTAAGGATGCACCTCTTACAATAAAATACTTACATTTTAATGTTAGACAGCGTGAATGACGTGAAAATTTCTTTATTTTCTTTGCTAAAGAGATATAACTTATATGACAGTTCACTGAACTAGTTAATTTGAACATCAGCCATATTCGTTTACACGTTTTATTATTTTAAGTGGCATGTCAATGGCAAAGGATTTTTAGTGAATGGTTAACGCAAGAAATCAAATAAGTGTTCATATTTCATTGCCGCATCCACAGTCAGCTGATTGCTCAGGCTCAGCATTATCAGCATAAATATAATTAAATGATGTTTGAACCAAGTTGGAGGCCACAACATACATCATTTTTTAATATTATACCCTTGCAGCGGGTGTTACAATTTTGTCAAGATATGTGTAGCGCATTGAAGGAGGCGTGGCAGACCCCATAATCAATTTTTTTTCTTGATCCGGATGACGTGACGAGCTGATATAGCTATTTCCGTCTGTCCGCCTTTCTATCTGCTTTTTTTCCAAACTAGTCTATCAGTTTTAAAATTAATAAAAAATTAATCCACCAACTCAAAGATTGCATGTCTGGTATTTGAATAAAATCGGACTACTGTATCAAATACCTGACATGTGTGAAAATTTGAACGCGTTCTCTGCAAGGGCATCAAATTTTTGGGTGACTAAGATAGCTTGCGTTATATTTCGTGTTAAACGTTAAACACCGTGTAAATAAAAAAATACTTATAGAAAAAACAGCGACAATTTTTATTCAGCTTTTCAATTCAAAGTTGGTTTACACTTCTCGTTACGTTTCTACTGTTCCGCTAAAACTCAAATGGCACTCTTAGACTTAACAGTGCACTGCTAGCGGGCTATTTCATTTTGACGTGATGAAATAAGCCTTCACCCCTTATTTCATCAGGGAATGATGATATTATCACCTTTTGAATAATAAAATTTGGGGCACATGTGGTGTGAAGGAAATACCGACGTTAAAATGGAGGTCACTGCTTTAATACCGCAGACCAAACAATTTATTTAGGCTTTATTTTATTTAATTTATATGATATGACTAACATAATATATATATTATATGATAATAATGTATCATCTGTCCAGATAGCGGCTCAATTATTTTTTTATTTTAATGTGGCAGCATTAAATTTGTTTTGGTACTGAGCAGCAACAACAGCTGAATTAAATAAAGCGGCCTCAATAACAGCGTAGATAGCACGTTTATCGATATAGAGCACGTATATCGATAACAAAATACTCATGTTCTGTTAGCTGAGTAAAAAACCCAGATTTTTGACGATTTCGTTTAGATCAGAGTGTAAATACTGCTTAAAAGGCAAATACGTAATACAAAAAGTGAAATATATTATAAAAAATGCAGTAAACTATAGTGGAGCAAGCTCGACAGTGGGAGACTCTGTACCAATAGGAATGAGCAAAAAGTGGTGAAAATCGAAATGATGAAAAGTCACCAATCTGAAAAATCTTTGTAATTACAAAAGATTGTTCTTTCATTTCAATAGATAGCGCCACAACGAAGATTCCAGTTGATAAACACATAGGTCGCAAGCGTCTCTTCTTCTTCCTTTTGCCCTTTAGCTTGCTAGTTGAATAAATTCCACGTTTAAGTTTCGGTCGGATAATTTTAAATTTTTAGGACAGATTCGTATAATAGTGTATATTGTATGTACAAAAATTCAAGGTGCTGGCATTAAAGGCCTCTTGTAGTTAGACTTCGAAACTTTGATTTTTGGGTTACGGGAGCGGAAGATGGCGTGACAAAATTCTAAAACAAACTTGGTCTGCGCCAGATATAGATGAGCCTACATACAAATTTTGGTGTCTCTAGTTCTTATAGTCACTGAGATCTAAGTGCTCACTTTTTTTTTCGAAATTTCAAACAACCGTTAACCGCCCGAAAGAATGACAGTCGGATCAAGATGAAATTTTAAGGACAGTCCCGCATTATGGAGTTAATCATTTGTGTCAAAACTAATATCGCTATCATTAAACGTTCTCTTGTAAATCGACTTTGAAATTTTCTTTTCAATTTATGGTGACGGAAGCGTGGCAAAGTTCTAAAACAAACTTGGTCAATGCAAGATATTGATGAGATATACATGCCAAATTTGGGGTCTCTTGATCTTATAGTCTCTGAGATATAGGGTTTAAAATAAGAGACAGACAGACATGTCTATATCGATTAGGCTGTTAATGTTGATTAAGAACATATATACTTTATGGTGACTGCCATGCCCAATTCTGCCAGTTACTCATATTTGCACAAACTTAATAGACCCTTTTATACTTTTTTAAGGCACAGGGTCTAAAACTTTTCAATTCATTGCACACAAGGCTCGTCAATATTTCAAACCAAAAAAGAAAAAAAAAAACAAAAAAAGGTAAAAGTTCAGGAACACTACAGAAGTTCATTTCAGTAACAGCTGTGTTAAAACAAATGGTATTATTCCAATAAATTATTCTCAAACCAATATCCCACTTTCGTCAAATATTTATTTCCGCCCTTTTCTATTTCAGCTGTTTTTTGCCTAAATATATACGACATATTGTGACCATCGCACAAAAAACAAGTTTGTAATCTCTGCTTGAGCTAGCGATGCAGAAATTCATCTCCGCCCTAACCAAAAAGGGACTATGATTTTGTATGAAAATTGTCATGCGTCGTCATGGGCACGTTTATCGAATCGATATCGATAGTTCATACAAACACGACCCCACGCGCGTAGCCAGTGTTGCCACACTGTTTTGCTTTTTTCCCGTCATATATGGTTTTTTTCAATGACCATGTGCAATGAATATTGCAAACAGCGGACTGCGGGAATTTTGGCTTTTATTTTTAAATTGCTTTTTTATACCTTTGCCGAGGGTATTATAATTTTATCTCGAAATGTGCAACGCATTGAAGGAGGCCTCACAGACCCCATAAAGTATATATATTCTTGATCGGGGCGACGAGCTGAGTCGATATAGCCATGTCCGTCTGTCCGTGTGTCCGTGTGTCCGTCTGTTTCTATGCAAACTAGTCTCTCAGTTTTAAAGCTATCTTGATGGAACTTGGCACAGAAATGTCTTTTTGATGCACGCACTACATATGTCGGAACCGGCCGGATCGGATAACTATATCATTTAGCTGCCATAGAAACGATCGGTTCGAAATCAACATTTAGTATTAAAAACTCGTTCACAAGATATGTCTACCAAATTTACATGCATTTACATTGTGTGTTTGGCACATTTCCATACATCCTTACCAAATTTGGTTCAAATCGGATAACTATATCATATAGCTGCCATAGGAACGATCGGCTCGAAATCAACATTTAGTATGAAAAACTTTTTTGTTTCTCAAGATATCTCAACTAAATTTACATTACATTGTGTGTTTGACACATTTCCATACATCCTTACCAAATTTGGTGTAAATAAGACTACTATATCATAGAGCTGCCATAGGAGCGATCGGTTCGGCATCGACATATATCAATTTTTTTTTAAAAAATATGACGGCTTATACGGCACTGTAAGGGTTTACACATTTTTTCAATTTATTTTGTATAAGACCAAAAGTTTGAATAAATGCTTGGTGACAATGTGTTGTCGATGCTTTTAAACCAGGGGTGCGCAAAGCTGCCTAATGGATATGCACGCACTATTACAAATATAGAAAATCGAACTCACATATGTAACGAAAAGTTTTTTTTATTTCAATGTGTACACTGACAAAAATAGGAACATTGCAATTCATATTTAATGTTTTCAGCGAAGACACATTTTAAAGACCTTTGGATAATAACTTTTCAGTGCACGAAGCAACAAAATTGTTTTTGTTTGGCAAAAAGGGAAGGTTCGCGGAATGCGTGCAGTGAAAAATTGTTTTTGCTTTGCAAGAAACGAATAATAGAGAGGATTGCACTCTGAGTTCGTGTAAAAGTCTTATTCGCTTTTACATTAGCGTGGCCGGGGTAATTCGGTAGGAAATCCACACTACCCTACGGCAGGTTCCGCTACGAACTCTTACGTTTTCCTGAGCTCTTCATAGACACATTCTGCAGGAAATTCAGTTTCCATTTCTGCTGTAGGGAAATTCTAGTTGGGAATTCTTGGAAATCCCACTTGGAATTCTGGCTGGCATTTCTCCCTCCCTAGGGTTCTGGCTGCTGCAGAAATAAAAGCGTATACATACATATATTTTTTTCGACTTTGTTTCTTTATTTTTATTTAAAAAATTTTCATACATGAACTTAATATTAATATTATTAAATTAATTAATACTGAAAAGAGATGAAACGAAAATGTATATACATAAGTTTTTATTTTGAATATATTTCACTTTAATTAGTGTATACTTACATTTCGTGTGGTTCCAGTATTTTATTAACGCATTTGAATTAACCCACATAATGGCCAATTTAAGAATATGTACCTGTATAAAACAATTACACAATAAAATGCAAGAAAAACTAAGACTTACCCATTTATAAATGCGTTGTTCATCTAACACGCGCTCAAATAGCACTGCTGCGCAAAAGACACTTTGATAGAAATACACAAAATACGGGTTGCCAACATAACAAAATGTAGCCGATCGCGTACTCTAGACTCTAAGCTAAGAGTACCGCAAACGTATTGACAACCCTTACAGCTAAGAAGATTTCCTAACAGAATACTATGCTGCACAGGCTATACCAAACTCAGCAAACCGCTTGAGCTCGTAGCGGAAGCTGCCGTGGGAAATTCAAGCCTCTGAGCTAGAATTCCAATCTGAGTAACATGCAGAGCAGTCAGTACCATACTCAGCAAAACGTTTGAGCTCGTAGCGGAAGCTGCTGTAGGAAATTCGCACCCTGAATCGAACGACTCTTACTACAGAGCGCGCTGCTGACAGCCTGCAGCTTGAGGGATCGGTCCCTACTTCATGTAAAATTTTGGTACTGCGGCCGTAGCGACTTTGGTCTGTACGTGCCCACTGGATCGACTGGGTTAGGTAAAATGGTTTTTTTTTTATTCGAAATTTCGAGTGATCATTTAACAATTATGCCAAAAGATTATAAGCAAAAGTATCGGGAGGCCTGGTTAAAAAGCGACGAATTCAAGACACGGACGAGACGTTAAATAAAAACTCCGAAGTAAACTACTCTTGAGTACACTTAACACTGTACTTCATATAAGGTACTATAAGGTGCTACTTATAAGGTGCTTCTTAAAATAAAAATAATAAATTTTATTCTGAATTATGAATTTAAAAAACAAACTTTATTTAACTGCAAGAAAGCATAAAGAATCCAAAAGGATTTTAAAATCAGGTAATAATTGTTGGCGGTACAGTCTTTCAAAGTTAACCTATTTTCGGAATCGTGCACAAATGTGCAAACTTTTACCAAAACTACCTAGTTTGAAAGTAAATTGTAGACAAGTTGAACAACCGATGTAAACATTTTTGGTGTCATCTGAAAAGTAGGTCCATTTTTATTTAAATACAAAAAGTTCTTCGCCCATCTATTTTCTTACCAGAGAAGTCTGAAAAGTACAGTAAAATAGGGCTATTTTTTAACTTTGGTAGCATATAACTTAGAAACGAACTTTTGGGCCTAATTTTGTAAACAGTTTAATAGCGTCCTTACATTGCCGCCGCTAAGCAAAAACCCATATCTTACCGGCAAAACTGTTTACACTGGACACAATGCCGATAAAAATACCGACAACTTGACTTAGTCAGCTGTTTTTTTGTTTACTATAAATCAAACAGTCTTATAATTTATTGCAAAAACGTAATTGATGCAGCCAATTTGCTTCGCAGACTGTGGCAATGCGCGCGTACATAAACGTGAGTAGGCCCTTGATCGTATATAGGCCATATTCTTTTATTGTGTTGACCATTTCTGCACATGTACTCATATTTTTCTGGCCCCACTCAGATCATTCAATACGTCCCCCATACTTTCATACAAAACATGCCCATGTCCACCATTAACCTTTTGCTCTTCGCGGTTATTGTTTCCTCTTACTTTAAAAAACATAAGTAATAGAAATAAAACAAAATATCATAAAAATATATAATTGCGCCATTTGCAATATTCCATATCAGATGTTATTCTTTTCGATTACCTAATTTTTAATCGAAAACAGCCAGCGTTGCCACACTTTCCGTCAACAATTTTTCTGAAATGTTTGCCGTATAGGCAGCGGCACGCCGTTTTTCCGATATATTTGAACCCAACTGTCACCATTTTTGTATGATAGCAACATACTTGCCGGCATCAAAGCGGCAATTTTTCGTAACGGTGCTATACCGGCGGCAGTGTATGAACGCTATAAGTGAATATTACTCCAACTAACTTATATAACAGTGGCTGCCCGAACTCGCCCGTTTACAAGTTAAATAAATAAAACTGATGCAACATCGCAATAAAAGCGCGCGGCAGGCTGATGGAATAAGAAGAACGCAATTCAATGAACATGCGGTATCGCTGTATTTGTTTGTCAATATTGCGATATAATGGGTTTTTTCAACCTGCACCTGTTTTATAACCTAAAAAAAAGGTTATTATTAAGCTTTCTACCACTTTGGGGTGCTATGACAGGTAAATGTACATACAAATCGTTCCTATGGCAGCTATGATATAGTAGTCCGATTGACACCAAATTTGGACAGCCTGTTTGAAACTATACCAACCACACAATTTGAATATTTGGTTGAGATATCTTGAGAAACAGCATTATTTCATGTTGAAAATATGTTCTTGAACCGATCATTCCTATGGCAGCTATATGATATTGTAATCCGATCCGGCCGGTTCCGACAGCAAAAAGACGGACCTGTACCAAGTTTCATCAAGATAGCTTTGCATAGAAACAGACAGACGGACATGGCTATATCGACTCAGCTCGTCGTCCTGATCAAGAATATACATACATATACACTTTATGGGGTCACCCTGGCTAGATGAAATTACAATTTTTGAAAATGAAGAAGGAAGAGGAAGACCGACTAAATATCTGGAAGAGTGCTCTGAATTCACAAGGAAACGCAAGCTTGATGAAGCGATAGGATCAATATCTTCAGAAACAGAAGGGTAACGATAATTGGCTCTAAATTTGCTGAGTATGCATCGGAAACGGCACAACATTTGATTCAAATGTACCCCAAGAAGAAACTTGCTCCCACATTACACAGGATTTTGGATCATGGCAAATTGAGTATCAGTGTTTACCAATTGGAGAGCTGTCTGAAGAAGCCTAGGAATGCAAAAACAAAGACTACAAAAAGTTTATTTACTCAAATACTTGCAAGATATCCCGGATTAGACAGAATGAAGACCTCTTTAATATGCTGGCAGTCTTTTCAGATCCACTTGTTTTAGCGTTTAGACACGTGAGATCGCGAAAGGATTTGGAAGAAAGAAATTATAGTTCCGAAATGTTAAGTTTATTGGATATTAATCCCAATGTTGATCAATATTTTAAAGAAAATCAAGAACAAATAAATAAGAAGCACCAAAAAAAATTTTTTTTTAATTATAATGGTGTTAACGAAACTATTTTAGCAACATAAAACTGTAATTTTTAAACGTTAATTAGAATTACATAAAAATAGTAATTTTATTCAAATTTAAAAGCGGTAAATACGACAAGCAACAGGTAGTCAACTTTGACCGCCGAGCTTAAAGCACCTTGTAGGGCTATCACCCAGTATGGGTATTAATTTTAAAGCTAAAGACCTCTTCTATTAAAGGCTTTTGACATTTTGGAAACATTTAAAGTGGAAATATCTAGCCGCCCGAATTACCCCACAAGACTTTCACAAAGTTAACAATTTTTAAAAAATATCAACCCAAAAAGGGACAACATGAAAACAACTCGTTATTTTAATATTTTTTTTTGTTACATTTTATTTTTTGTAATTTAAAATTTTTATTCAGTATTTTGTTCAGTTTTTATTATTTTGTTGTTATTTTTTTTTTGTGTTTTGTAAAAAACTTTTCCACAAAAAATTCATTTGTGTCAATTTTCCGAATCAAAATCGAAATTGTCCAGCTCTTAAGTGTAATCCAAAGGCCTATTTTGGTGACCGACATGCTTGTTAAAAAAAGCCACGTTTTTAGCATGGGCGGCTCAGGGCAGCTGATCTTGGATAATTTAGACACTTGACGAACCATTTTATCACACAACTATATTTTTTTTACCGGCCAATACGTGCCTTATAAAGTTTCACCCTACAGAAGATGAAATTTGGTCACAAAAAGAGTATTAAAAACGCTGTTAGTTTAACATTATTTAGTAATTAAGACTACAACATATATTTACCGGCTACGATACATTTATTATCTATTAATATATACTTGAAGCTTTATGGAAATATGAAAAAAAAACTTCAAAATGGTAAATTCAGAAAATTTTGCAAAAGTAAGAACACGTATGTGGAACGAAAGATAACCTCAGCAAAGAGTTGTGCTAACATATGTTGCCTTTCAAAGCTCACAGCTGATCAGTGATTTCGGCCTTATTTATTTATTTATTTTTTTTGATTTAATGTCGACTATGTGCAATCGACAGGTAAGTTTTTAGTTACATTATAGATAAAAAATATTAAAAGTTAAATGCGTTAAAGTAAAAATAAATAGACGAAAAAAAATTATTATATATATATAATAATATATAATGGGCAAGTTCAAATTTAAGATCAATTACTCAGACCCAACATTCGTTGCGGGGATTGGGGAAAACCCAAGAAAAACTCAATCAGGTCTGATATGATGTTAGCGTTGGTTATTATGAGTTAGAGAGAATAAGATAAATTTTTTAATAGTAAAAATTAAGGCATCTGCATTGAAGACATTGTAAAGTCTATTATAATCCGTACAGAGCACTCGAAAGGGTTTATGCAGGGAATAGTTATTAGTACAACGACGTTACCAAGACGGGCCTCGAAATAGCCGACTTGAAGACAACGTTTTGAGTTCTGTTAGTAAGGTAATCGGATAACCATATAAGAAGATTATATGGAAATGCAATTAAATTCAATTTATTAATTAGAAAACAGTGGTTAACAGAGTCAAATGCTTTACTGAAGTCGGTATAAACAACATCAGTCTGCATTTTATTTTTAAAGCCCTTGATCACTAAAGAGGAAAATTCGAGCAGGTTTGTGGTTGTAGATCTATGTTTCACAAACCATGTTGGTAAGGTGAAATTATGGAACTACAAAAATGAGTAAGCTGTGAAGTAATAATTTTCTCAAAAAGTTTAGGTGTAGCAGACATTTTTGAAATTGGCCAGTAGTTGTTAACGCAACTCTTAGGGCCACTTTTGTGTAACGGAATGTTATGTGATTCCTTCCAAAAAAAAGGGAATGAGCAAGATGCAACAGATAAAGTAAATAGTCTATGTAAGAGTAGATATAAAGAGCCAGCGCAGTACCTAAGTACGCATCCTGGCAACCCGTCGGGGCCTGGGGAGAATACTGGTTTAATTAACTTGAGTTCACATAATACTGAGTCTTCAGTGATCAAGGGTCAAGGAATAAAGTTAGTTTTTTGCAAATTATAGGGATAGGATGTACTAGGAGAGTAGCTATTAACAGAGTAAGTAGATTGAAAAAATTCTGCAAATGAATCGGCTGCAGCCTGATCATTTTTTGCCGTCGTATTTTCATATGAAACTGAATGAGGTAATAAAGATGATTTACGTTTAGAATTTAAAAAATTATAAAATCGTTTAGGGTCCTGAGCAAACTGAAGCCGGCAACGAAACAAATATATTAGTTGTAAAGTTGCAAGTTAAGTGAGTTAAAATTACATTTAGCAATAGAATACCGTGAAAAGTCGACATCATTCCCTGTACGTTTATTTTTTTAAAATATCGCGTTTTTAAATCTTTTAGACTTGATAGCTCTCGGGTAAACCATGGGGGCTTATTAGACCTCACTGAGTTCCTTCGAGGAACGCATTGATCAAAAAAGATGTTCAAAGTGTCATAAAAAAGACACAGAGCAAATTCTAAGTTATTACTCGCAAAAAACTGGGACCAGTCATGATTAATAATGAGATTGTTTAATTTGTCAAAATCGGCTTTTCTAAAACAGCGAGGTTTAGACGCTGCTTTAGGTAGCACAGTTTGCTCAGGAACAGGAAGATCAAGGTTCCATTCTAACGTAGGGTGAAATGAATCTTCGGGAAGCACGAGCGGATCTATTCTACTAACAGCACAAACTGAAGGATCAGATACAAATATTAGGTCCAGAAGACGGTTGTTACAATTACAAATATTGTTTACTTGATAAAGTGAAAGATCTAGGATGCTATTTATATACTAATGAGAACTAGTAGGAACAACCAGATTATCAACAATAGACCAAGATATATCGGGTAAGTTAAAGTCTCCCAATACACACAAAAAATCTCTATCCGAAAGTTTAGAGGATATTAAACGTATATTAGAAAAGTGTTCAAGATAAACAGAAAGATCCGATTGCGGCGGGATATAGGAGCAGGTTATAAAAATAGAAGTTTGATAAACAGTTAACTTAATTGCAACAAACTCATCTTTAGGTAAGCAGCTTAATAATTCCGACGGAAGGTCAGAATCAACTGCGATTAATACGCCGCCACCCACTCGTGACAAACGGTCACATCTATAAGTGGTGTACTTGTTAGTAAATAAAGACAAATTAGATATTTCAGGCTTTAACCAAGTTTCAGTGAAGGCAAGAATTTTATAATCAGAAGAGATACTATTTAAATATAGATTAGTTAATTTAGATTTAAGGCCTCTAACATTTTGGTACGCTAACAGGAAAGGAGAATTTAGTTTTTTGAAAGATGCGATGGATCAACTGTAGATAAATTAACTAGTTTTGATGTTGTCGATTTGCTAAATAAACATTTAGCTATCGGGAAGACAAACAATTTTGGTCAATTAAAACAGTGGAAAACTTGTGTTTTGTTACGCTAGATCAGCCAAATCGCCACTGTGCGTTGCCCTCCTAGCACTCGTAAAATTCCCGCATTCCTGATCTTGTTAACTATTATGCGATTCTTGATTAATTGTATGGGTTGGGTTCAAACTTTAATTCTGTATATCCTGTTATTAGTTCTCAGTGTACTGCACCTAGGGTAAGAAAAGTGCAGACACAACTTTGAACAAGGAGGCTGTGAGCGCTTCAATTACTGTATGCAGTGCGATAAATGATTAAACCCGAAAATTAATTTGTAAATGCTGCAAATATTTTTTAAAACCCTAAAGATGATGCGTGATCGTTATTTTTATGTTTATGTTATGAATGTAAGTGGGTTCTTAAATAACGCAATTTCGGTCAGAGCATTACAAAGTCTACTTGAAATATCAAGCGACATAGCCTTACCTTCATTGAAGACATGCAGTGCACTGATTCAAAGTTGTTCAATAATGGGGACCAAAATCTGTTGTAAACTTTTTTTCCAGTTTTATTTTGTTTTATTCATTAGTTAAGTATCTCTTTTTGTTGAAAATTCAATTACAATCGCTATATACAAATTACAAATTAATTAATTTAAGTATTTAAGTAGTACGCTACGGGGGAGCAAGCTCGACCGTATGAGACCCAGTACTTTTTGAGTGTCAAGCATTCACTATCGATTGCTCTTCAATGTTGCGTACCATTCAATAGATGGCGCCACTAGGAAGATAAGTTAATAAACACAGAGATCGCTAGCGTCTCTTCTTCTTTCTTTTGCCTGTAACATTGTTAGTCAATGAGGATATAACAAGAAGAGTGGAATTGACTGGCTAACAGAATTGGCATGCGGCTGTGCCGCGTCAAATGGGATTTAACAGTTCCATGTTAATAAAATTCTGTTAGTTAACAGAGATCAGACGCATGCTTTGCGTTTTGGTTTTGATTTGTGCTTTGCTTGGTGTGTACTGTGTGCATTCAGTGGCAGCTTCTGGCGGATGACCAAAAATGCGCCGTTGCCACATTTCGTATCATGTTGTTGTTGTTACAAATCTGAACTTTGCCTATTTCAAAGTTGATTCGAAGCAATGCCCTCAGCCTGCGTTTACCCTACGCTGATCGGGTGTTATGTGTGAGTAAAGTGATATATATAATATCATGGCTATATCGGCTCGGCTGTTGATGCTGATCAAGAATATATGTATATACTTTATGAAGTCTGTCACGCCTCCTTCTGCCTGTTACGCACATTTTTTTAGTACAAACTTAGTTGACAAGAAAAAGAAAAGGATTAATTTTCACTTATCAATTTCAAAATTTTTTAATTTTGTTATTTGGTATTTCTCAAATATTTATTAAATCTAAATGTCTTACTTTATTATTTCATAAGTATACTTTGTTTTATAATAAATCAAACCAAAAACGATCAGGACCTTAAGCTTCAGAGTCGGAAAACTACTCCATCCAATGGGCTGCAATAAAATCTTTTTTTCTTATAAAATATTTTATACACAGACGGACAAACCTACAGAAATTTCCACAAATAGAATTCAATTTGAGCTCATGCCATCCAAATCTAATCTGCTTGCAGTGAAAGTTCCGTCTCATTTCAACCATTGAAGCATTCATTGAGAGACAGTTGATGAGAGTGTAAATATTTGTTATTGATCAACTAGGCTATATCTAGACCGTATGCAACCAGTCATTTTCCAGTAAGGCAGTTTTATAGAGATAGTTACCGATTAACTAGCCTAGATCTAGATCGTTTGCAATCAGTCAACTTCACGTTGCTTTTTAACTTGACCAAGAACTATTTGATTATTTTACTAGTTGCCTTTTTACAAGTCATAAAACTAGTTGTTCAAATTTTCATAGTAGCTTTAGAACTAAGCGGGGATAGTGTGTGAAAAAGCAAGGCAAAAGTCTGTCTTAGTTTAGACAGAGTGATTGTTCCTTGTTTGGACATCACAGGTGGAAACTGCAGCGGTGCAGCGTACACGCTTTCCCGAGGGAGAGGACCTCCACGCGGTATCCCCTGGTAACGTAATAGTAGTACGGCTAACTCTGAGCGGCGACCCGTGCCCGCTGACTTAAAGGTTCGCAGCTGGGGGGTAATTAAAGCTGTGTTTGGAGGGAGCCTTCCCGAGGCCGGCAACCTCGTATCCAGCCTTGCCGAGGTATGGGGTACTGCCTCGGTAGACCTCCCTACATCTTTTCGGGCCCGCGGGGCTTGCCTTGTCGAGCAATGCGGGCGAAATGAACTATGATAATGAACCCCCCAACACCAGCCTCGGATACACCGAGTCTAGATGATGTCGTTACGAGCGATATTGACGAGGAGGCACTACTCGGTTCCAGCCAGGAGACGTTAGTGCAGAATCGGTCAGGTCGTGTGGCTTCTACGAACACACTCCAGCCCAACCAGAGCAACCCCACAACCGAGACAAGAGGAACGGCGAAACAAAGAACTGATGGTAAGCCCAGGACGGACTACCAAATACTCAAAGCAAAAACGGTCGAGCCCGTTTCATTCTTGCTAAGATTGCAAAGAATGAAGCAGAGGGTAAGACCGACCGGCGCGACGCCGAGGACAAAATAAGATGCAAAGAGACGATCGCGCAGTTCGTGTCACAGCGTCCAGTAAAGGATAACTTGTCCATGGCACTGATTGATATACTCAACGCGGACGGTAAGCTGTGGGGAGAGGTGGAGACCCAACGGGGTGTTACATCCCATCCTAAGACTTCTCAGCCGTGATAGGGGACCTGCGTGGACGACGGCTCGAGGTTGTTTCTGGTAGAGTGCATAGCTAAGATTAGAGATGCATGGGATGGGCTTAAGATGAAGCTTATCCCAGCCAGGGACACCCCTGGACGCCCCCGAGCACGTATTTGGTTGCCCAAGGGGCAATCGGATTATAACAAGCTGATCCGGACGTTGCGAGTCATGAACCCAGGGATCAAGACCGATGACTGGGTGGTGCTGAAGGCCAAACAAGTGATGAAGGCGAGCCAGCCATTCCTCTTAATAAATAAGAAATGTCTGGCTCAGATGGAGCAGAACGACCACAGGCTGTGGTACGGCGTGCGGAAGGCCAAGATCAAGGTCTTTCGTAACGATCCTCCCGACAACTTCCTCTTAGAGGTCGATGATACTAGCGGGCTGCTAAACGACCTGATTCTTGAGGAGAAGCCAGCTGTCGAGATCGACACTGGCTAAACGAGCGAGACAACACAATAATGCCGACTGTCGTGCAGATAAATCTGAAGTGTAGCAGAGTCCCTCCAGATAATCTGGTTGCCCTACTCGTTTTTAAACCACAGATACCTACTTTCGGAATTGATATCCACGCGATCAAGACCGAAAAGTTACGTAACCCAATCAAAAAAAACGGGCTGGAATAAGTTTGCCAAACTAGTTCAGTCCACAGTGAAATCTCAGTTCAAAAAAGAAAATCTCTCCATCAAGGATATAGATAAGGGGATTGGACAGCTAAATAAGATTTTTAACAAAGCATACACTTCCTCATGCCCAGTGACGTATGCAAAGGAGTAATATTCACCGTGGTGGAATCAGGATTTAGCTAAACTCCGGAAGAACTCAAGAAAAACCTTTAACCAGAGTAACGCTAGTAAAATATGGCAACCATATAGAGATGCATTAAAAGCATATAAGCAGACGCTATAGAAGGCCAAGAAGGACTCATGGGCCAAATACTGCGAATCCATTGAAAACGTAAAGGACACGGCAAAATCTATCAAAAGAACACAACAGCCCAAGTCTGCTAAATAAAACAGATGGAAGCTCGACAGTGTCGACTAAAGAATCTTTGGAGGTGTTGTAGACACTCACTTTCCACAACACGCCATAACGGAGAAGACTCGCCCAATAAATATGTGCTACGACAACAATGATACAGAAATAATAACCAGAGAGAAACTCATCTGGGCGATAAATACTTTTGAACCATACAAAAGTCCAGGACCGGACGGAATAATTCCAAAAATGCTACAAGTCATAGATGAAGACGCGATCTCCCGGCTACTGAGCATATTAAAAGACTGTATCAGACTGAACTATGTTCCAACAGTTTTGAAAGAGGCAAAGGTAATATTCATTCCTAAGCCAGGTAGCAGGGGGCATATCCTAGCTAAGAATTATAGACTTATTAGCCTTACATCTTTCAATCTTAAGACGTTAGAAAGAATTCTGGACATTTACATTCGACAAAAAAATGGAAGACAAGAAATCTAAAGATCAACATGCGTACACAAAAGGGTAGTCAACAGAAACAGCCCTGGAAGCTAAGCAATACACATTGGCGGCCTTTTTAGACATAGAAGAAGCCTCCAATAATGCTATTGAATATGAACAAGGTAATGCATCAACTAAATCAAGGAAGAGTGAAGGCAAAAGCATACGCAGACGACGTAGTGCTACCAGTCTCAGGCACCTTTTTAGATACCATAAGCAACATCATGGAAAGTGCACTTTGGAGACTGAACGACTGGGCTAAGTCATGCGGTTTAGGTGTGAACCCAGCCAAAACGGAATAAATGCTCTTCACAAGACGAACAAAGATTCCAGATTTCAATCATCCAAAACTTAGTGGGCAAATGATGAAACTATCAGACAAAGCAAAGTGTTTAGGAGTAATAAAATACCCAAAACTGCAATGAAAGCTAAATATAAAAGAACGCGTCAAGAAGGCGTGCATAACATACTATTCCTGCAGAAAAACCTTCAGTAATACTTGGGGACTACATCCAAAGATGACTCTGCAGTAGTAAGTCCCATTCTCACATGCGGAGCGCTGGTTTGGTGGCCAGCAATGTCAAAGAAATACAATATCGATGAGCTTACAAGAATTCAAAGGACAGCATGCGCAGGAGCCACAGGCGCTATGAGATCCTGTCCAACAATGGCTCTGAATGCCATACTGAATCTCCTACCAATTGAATCACATATCGTAAGCATGGCGTTACAATCGGCCCTTGGATTCAGGGAGTCAGATTGCTGGAAAGCCAGGAACACAGGATTTAGCAGTGTACTAAGCAGAAATAAATTTCGTTCGTCCACGAAAACGGACCACGAAATTGAAAAAATAAATTTTGAGCAGAACTTCAAAACAAGAAACCCATTAAGAGATGAGTGGGTTGTCGAGAACCTGGATGCCACAATTGACATGAAACTCTACACCGATGAATCCAAGATGGACTGTGTTTTAGGGGCTGGAGTAAACTCGCCGGACCTGTGAGTGGAAAAGCTGTTCCATCTACCAGGTCTGGAGAGCGTGTTCCAGCAGAGACCTTCGCAAAAATGGAAGCAGCTAAGCATCTATTAGAGCGAGGACTCAGGAATGCAAATGTGACATTCTTCTCGGACAGCCAATCGGCAATCAAAGCACTCAACTCTGTTCGACAAAACTCTGCACTAACAACAAACTGCAAACGAGCTCTTAATGCAGTTAGACTCAACAATACAGTTTCTCTGATATGGATCCCAGGTCAAAAAAAT
>JAWNND010000512.1:0-20134 GCA_035043265.1 Drosophila testacea | reverse complement strand
GATTGTGTGTTTGTATAAGTTTTAAACAGGCTGACCAAATTTGGTGTAAATCGGACTACTTTATCATATAGCTGCCATAGGAACGATCGGTTGGAAATAAACATTTAGTATGAAAAACTTTTTTGTTTCTCAAGATATCTTAACCAAATATACACATTGTGTGTTTGCTTAAGTTTTAAACTGGCTGACCAAATTTGGTGTAAATCGGACTACTATATCATATAGCTGCCATAGGAACGATCGGTTCGAAAACAACATTTAGTATGAAAAACTTTTTTGTTTCTCAAAATATCTCAACCAAATATACAGATTGCGTATTTGTATAAGTTTTAAACAGGCTGACCAAATTTGGTGTAAATCGGACTACTTTATCATGTAGCTGCCATAGGAACGATCGAATCGAAAACAACATTTAGCATGAAAAACTTTTTTGTTTCTCAAAATATGTATCTCAACCAAATATACACATTCTGTGTTTGACTAAGTTTTAAACAGGCTGACCAAATTTGGTGTAAATCGGATTACTATATCATATAGCTGCCATAGGATCAATCGGTTCAAAATCAACAAATTTTTAAAAAAATCTGACGGCTTACACAGGGCACTGCAAGGGTATCCAAACTTTGGCGCGCCAAAGTTAGCTTGCGCTATATTAATTTATATTATTATACCCTTGCAGAGGGTATTATAATTTTGTCTCGAAATGTGTGACGCATTGAAGGAGGCCTCACAGACCCCATAAAGTATATATATTCTTGATCAGGGCGACGAGCTGAGTCGATATAGCCATGTCCGTCTGTCTGTCTGTCTGTCCGTGTGTCTGTTTCTATGCAAAATAGTCTCTCAGTTTTTAAGCTATCTTGATGAAACTTGGTACAGGTCCGTCTTTTTACTGCACGCAGTACATATGTCGGAACCGACCGGGTCGGATCACTATATCATATAGCTGCCATAGGAACGATCGGTTCGAAATCAATATTTATTATGAAAACTTTTTTGTTTCTCAAGATATCTCAACAAAACTCACAGATTGTGTGTTTCATAGAGTTTTATACATCCTTACCAAATTTGGTGAAAATCGGACATACAGCTGCCATAGGAACGATCGGTTCGAAATCAATATTTAGTATGAGAAACTTTTTTGTTTCTTAAAATACCTTAACTTTACTCACAGATTATATGTTTGGTATATCATCAAACAAATTTTGTAAAAAATCGGACGGCTTATGCAAATCTCTGCAAGGGTATCCAAACTTTGGCTCGCCAAAGTAAGCTTGCGCTATATTTATTTTATATTATTTTTAGACCCTGTACTTTAAAAAAGTATATATATATACGGACGAAGAAAAAACGGAGTATATATATACATATATATATATATATACTCCGTTTTTTCTTCGCCATATTGGGCAGTTGAACATAACCCCATACGCTGCCGTTAAAGTTGCCATTATTTCATATGTAACTACAAGAGTTACATATAGCAATATCCAGAATAACCTGTCATTGTTCCGATTGAAATTAAAGAGAATTTAAATTAATAATTTTTACTAATTTTCTTGTGCCAACAGTCCGACAGTGGCATACATCAGAGATCTGCAACGAGTGTGTTCGAGTATGATCGGATCACCCCTTCAAAAAACCAATCAAATCAACTCAGAGTCTCTCTGCTTACGAATCGGGTGTCGAGTATGACTGTGTTGCGTTCAGGTATTGAGGTTTGACTGAAATTCGGGTGTGATGATGTATGAGTCGTTTCTTCGAACGAGACTGTATATGTTCGGGTTGAGTACAAGTACGTCACAGACAGCCACCCGAGACCTGAGTCGGAGTTGCGGTATAGACACTCGTACGGGTAATGGGTTGCACACTCGTTCGAATACCCGTTCGATCAGCTGTTTGAGCGTTTGATGCGAACAAATCAAACAAGCGACTGGGCTTTAGTATTGCTTTCTGAATCGTTTTGTGTGCGTGTATAAGCATTGTTATTTATATTACATATTAATATATGTATATATAGTATAATTTACATATTTGTATTAATACATATGTATATATAAAATGTTATATTAATTATTGTAATATAATATATGCATATATATTAACAAAATTCATGAAAATAAAGTAAGAGACACGGATATAATTAAATTGAAAAGAACATTTTAATTCATTCATTTTAGTATTACATTTATTAAAATATTTATATATTTATTAAACTAACGGCTTGGGAGAGCCCTAGTTTTTTAGAAGATAGTCTTGAGGTTAATATTTTACAGCCCCTTTTATTTCAAAAAAATTTTGCCTCTTACAAATAATTTGCATCTCAAAAAACAGGTAGGTATTATTAACCCAATTAGGTAGGTAGGTATTATTTGCCAATGACCCAGGGCTTTTCCAATTTGTCAAAGGCAGGAACAGTTGACAGTTTGTTATTTTTAAACTCTTTCTATGAAAGTTCCAATGTATAAATATGTTAAAACTACAGTAATATTTTAGTAAGATTATTTAATATATAGTTATAGTTATATTCATTTTAATTAAATTAGATTAAACTCAAGAACATGTTTGCAAAGTTAGTTCCTTTAAATTTTATTAATATATGAAAAATTAATAGTACATATTATATTACAATAATTAATAAAACATTTTGTATATACATACATATGTATGTATTATTATAAATATGTTAATTATAATATATACATATATAAATATGTAATATACAGGGGTGCCACAGAAATCACTAGTGAGATAGCATTCCGCTGAAAGCATTTCCGCGCGGAAATTTCCGAGGTGCCACAGAACTTCGAGTGATTTAGTTTTTGTAGCATTTTCTCAAACCATTTCGAGCTAGACTGCTTAGGACTGCCACCTTCTCAAATTAAATTACCCAAGCTTTTGTTTAGCAACTTTCTTAAGTTTATTATTGCAAAACAATAGATTTTTAATACTTTTCTTATTTAATTTATCCAATTTAATTAGATTTTACAGTTATTGATTTTGTATAGCTAATATACAAAAAATTTTAAACATTTAATTTTTTAAAGTTCAAAATTTACTGTAGCCAACGATCTTCCGCACGTGCGCAAAGTAACTAATTAATTAAAAATTTCTTTAGCGAGACTGTTGGCCATCGAAGAGCTCCGGCGGCAGAAAATTAGAAAAGATACCATGCAGCTTTTGACCATTTTAAGGCGTTGCCACCTGTCAGAAGTACAATTTCCCACAAATGCTTTCACAAAATGCACAATAAGTAAAAGAATTTTGCGGTTAAGCTTGTTTTACCACAAAATAGCTATTTTTTTTAATGCTGAATTTAAAGAAAACAGAAGTGGTTCCGTATATTTTTTAATAAATATCTTACTTCGAACTCAGACTAAAAAATGTGGCCTCGCAGACCCTAACTTCGAAAATCCTAATCGGTCAAGGTGGCAGCATCTGCCGCCAGCGGATTGAGCGCTGATTCGTTCCGCTCAAAATTATTCCGCGGAATGGGCTGTGGCACAGCGGAATGAAATTGAAGTGAAATTCAAGCGGAAGCGATTTCTGTGGCACCCGTGATAAATAACAATGCTTATACACGCACACAAAACGATTCAGAATGCAATACTAAAGCCCAGTCGCTTGTTTGATTTGTTCGCATTAAAAGCTCAAAACGCGTCATAACAGCCATCGAACGGGTATTCGAACGAGTGTGCAACCGATTACCCGTACCAGTGTCTATACCGCAACTCCGATTCAGGTCTCGAGTGTCTGTACAGCAACTCACATTCAGGTTCGAGACTCTGTGACGTCAGGCACTCGGAGTTATACCGTACCCGAAAATGTTCGATCATGATTCGGTACTGAGTTAAAAACAATCGCTCATAAACAAGTATGCACCCGTTTGTGTGCCGTAATTCAAACAAATTTTCGGTTCGAGCCCATACAGTATACAACTCACAACGAGTTCGACTCAATATCCGAGCCTGAACGAAACTGTCATACTCGTTGCAGCTCTCTGGTTGGAACCTGGTTCCACACCCCTTGTCCTCGTTTTTTGTTGGACGGTTGAGGATTCCATATGACTTCTAAATATGTCTGTGTCCGAGCCATAGAACAAGAAATAAACGTATGTCCATTAGTTAGATTGCTGGATAAGTTAGTTATTCAAATTAAAGCTAGCGCCGCACTCAAAAGTAGCTAATGTGAACTATCCTAGTATTTTAAATTATTTTGAGGAATTTCTGCTGGACGCGGGTTTATAAGTAGACAAGTTCTACTGCCCACCGCTAAAATAAATCAAAATGTTAAAATACCCTAAGTGATTCTGTGGAGGCGTGAATATGCTGTAAATAAGCACCACCCAGAATCACACATTCCCTCATCTTCTCTGTCTACGTCTTCAAATCTTTAAACAATTGGACTGAAACTGTCTGTGTCAGACATATCATAGTACATTTTGTCCTCATTTTCATGTCAGTTGTCAAAATCTTCTTGAATAAAATTCTGGAGATCAAGAATCATGGTCGTATTAGTTTGCTGGTGCGTTATTTATACTAAGAGGGCAATATTCATGTTATAGTTCAGTATACCGTTGATTTGTAACTAAGAACGGTAGGAGTAGTAGCAGATAATAGATAACTCTGACGATCAGGCATCTCTGGGAGAGCTATGCGGCTGATCATTGCTTTATCAACATATCACTACCTTATCACTTACAGCATTTTGTGAATATCATATCTTAGCAATTCCTTTAATTATTGCATAACTTTGAGCAGTGCTATTATTACTCAGGAAAGTAGCTCATAATTTCCGGATATTCTTAAACCCTTGCAGAGGGTATTATATTTTTGTCACGAAATGTGTAACGCATAGAAGGAAGCCTCACAGACCCCATAAAGTATCTATATTCTTGATCAGGGCGACGAGTTGAGTCGATATAGCCATGTCCGTCTGTCCGTCTATCCGTCTGTTTCTATACAAACTAGTCTTTCAGTTTTGAAGCTATCTTGATGAAACTTGATACAGGTCCGTCTTTTTGCTGCACGCAGTACATATGTCGAAACCAGCCGGATCGGATAACTATATCCAACGATCGGTTGGAAATAAACATTTAGTATAAAAAACTTTTATGTTTGTCAAGATATTTCAACCAAAAATACACATTGTGTGTTTGATTAAGTTTTAAACAGGCTGACCAAATTTGGTGTAAATCGGACTACTATATCATATAGCTGCACTAGGAACGATTGCTTCGAAAACAACATTTAGTTTGAACAACTTTTTTGTTTCTCAAAATATCTCAACCAAATATAAAAATTGTGTGTTTGACTAAGTTCTAAACACGCTGACCAAATTTGGTGTAAATCGGACTACTATATCGTATAGCTGCCATAAGATCGATCGGTTCAAAATCAACATTTAACAAATTTTGTAAAAAATCTGACGGCTTACACAGGGCACTGCAAGGGTATCCAAACTTTGGCTCGCCAAAGTTAGCTTGCGCTATATTTTATGAATCATTTTGAATTTTCATTTTTTTTGTGCGATTATATATATATAAATATATTAAGTTTATGTTATAAAGTGACGTATCTACCATAAGAAAATGACAATTACTACATAAAAACATAAGCGATCTTTTTCAAAGCTTTACTTTCCGAAAACTTATTAAAGACAAATCGCTTTTCAAATACATATAAGAAAATAACAGATGTATCATAAACACATAAGCGATCTTTTGTAAAGCTTCACTTTCCAAAAGCTTATCCAAGACACATTCCCTTTTCACAAACCTATGTAAAACCCAAATGTTAATTAACACAATTCAAATATGTGAACAAATCTAATCAAACAGCCAGCATAACTTTATAGGTTTGCTGTGCCCAAATTATAAATCTTTAAGTTAGTTTTATGTTTACTCCTGACAAATAAAGTACATGAATATAATATAAAAAATAAATTAATATTTTCTTATTAAATGTAATTGTCGAACACATAATTATATATAAATTTATATATTGATAGAAAAAAATAAATTAAAAATATAGCGTATATTGGCGTGCCAAAGTTTGGATACCCTTGCAGTGCCCCGTGTAAGCCGTCAGATTTTTTACAAAATTTGTTATACATACCAAATGTTGGTTTCGAACCGATCGCTCCTATGGCAGCTATATGATATAGTAGTCCGATTTACATCAAATTCGGTAGAGATGTATAAAACTATACTAAACACACAACCTGTTAATTTGGTTGAGATATCTTGAGAATCAAAAAAGTTTTTCATACTAAATGTTGATTTTGAACCAATCGTTCCTATGACAGCTATATGATATAGTTGTCCAATCCGGTTCCGACATATGTACTGCTTGCAGTAAAAAGACGGACCTGTACCAAGTTTCATCAAGATAGCTTCAAAACTGAGAGACTAGTTTGCATAGAAACAGACAGACAGACGGACTGACAGACGGACATGGCTATATCGACTCAGCTCATCGCCCTGATCAAGAATATATATACTTTATGGGGTCTGACACGCCTCCTTCAATGCGTTACAAACTTTGTGACAAAATTATAATACCCTCTGCAAGGGTATAAAAATAATAACAATAAAATTATTATCAAGATAATATTTTAATATTTAAATCGATCGTGCGTTGACTCAGTCGATTACTAAATTGGGTCACACTGGCCATGTTCGTAACCCGTAGCTGTGAAAACCTAGGTGAGGAGGCAACTTTTATCCTCTAGCTGCAATAACACGTTTCATTGGGGCTGTTTTAACGCAAAAGTCTCTAATCGTGACATTTGTCCCGTTTGTAGAACAGCATTACAGACTTCTACTCTAAATTTAACTTTCAATTCGGAATTGAGTCAGTCGACGCAAAGTCTGCAATCTTTAAGCATGCCAATGCAAACTAGAGGTCAGAAAAATAATACGGATCGAAATAATTCTGAAAGAAACATTATGGAAACTGCTCAACCAAATCCGGGAGAGGCATCTCAAGTGGTCGACACAGAAGCGTCTCAGCCTTTTAACGAACTGCAACATAACTTGGCCGAGCTTCTGACTTTGCATGCAGCGAAGCAAACTGAGCTAATTACTCAGTCGCTCAATGAAGGATTTAGAAATCTCATGGCTGTGTTCACTGCCCAGATAGCTTCCTCATCTCCAGCTAATGTGATACCAACCAATGCTCCCACACCAGGTTCCTTATTACCAACAGTTGTTCCGTCTAGTGGTTCCAGAACTTCGAGTCCTGCAGAAAATCAAATGGCAAGGCCGCCAAATCGGGTATCACCTACAAGTATTAATCCAAATCGTTCATTACCTAGACTTACTCCTTTTGGAGCTGAACTACGTCCAGTTCGGATAAGTCAAATCATTGCAAATTGGAAGTTGAAATTTTCGGGAAGGTCAGGAATATTTGTAGAAGATTTTATATATCGCGTAGAGGCATTAACGACCCAAACTTTAAATAACAATTATGAACTATTAGTTCGCTATCTTAGCAATTCATTTTAGGGAAGTGCAAAAGAATGGTTTTGGCGCAACCACAAAAGCCTTTCGGAGATCAGATGGGAAGAATTGAAACATGCTTTGCGAGTCCAGTTCAGGAAAGAACAAACAGACGTAAACATACTGCTGCCATAGATCGTCGGAAGCAAATGGAAAACGAGTCCTTCGACGAGTTTTATGAGGCCATCGTATAGATAGCAGGTAAACTATCCGAACCCTTGCCAGAAGCATACTTATTAGCTTCTATTAAATCGAATTTGTTGCCTGAAATTCAGCATGAGCTGTTATATAAGAAAATTGAGACATTAACTTAGTTGAGAAGCATTGTTAGGAAAAGGGAAGTATTCTTTCAGACCATACAAAAAACCTGTAGGGTTAAAGCCACGCCCTGCTCCCCAAGCTGCTCCACGTTTTGTTCACGAAGTTGATGTCGATTCTGAAAACGAGTCCATCGCAAGTGACAGTGAAGTAGCTGCCATAAGTCAGACGTGTTGGAATTGTGGCAAAAGTGGCCACAGATATCAAGATTGTCTGGCTGCGCGTCGAGTCTTCTGTTTTGGGTGTGGTCAAGCCGACACTTATAGACCGACCTGTCCTAAATGCAGTAATTCAAAAAACTCCTTGTCTCGTGCACCGCAAAAAAGTGCACGCAAACAAGTATCCTCGAAAGCGACGAACGCAGACTAGAAGTTACGAGTTCTTCTAATACTTATTTACCAGATTTTCAAACTTTACTGGACATTCCTTAATACCAGCGGTTACATAACAAGTACTCTCAAATTGATAGTTCTAAAAATAAAAGAGAAGCACGATCCAAGTCGCGGAGAAACGCTAACCATAAGCAACGAAAGCTCGAAAACAAGGCCTCACTAGCCGCAATTGTTGCACACGGTATTCGTCCAAATGCAGACGTTGAAATATTAGGTAGATTGGTATCCGGGTTAATGGATACTGGGGCATTGGTGGTAGTTTTGTACAAAGCATTATACAAGACAAAGTACCTCACAAGTCAATGGGCTCTACTGTACGGACGGCAGATGGTAGCACTCAGAAGATTGTGGGAAAATAACGTACAAAAGTTCAAAATGAGAGGATTACAAGGACCTTATCTTTATACCTAGTTCCTTCATTAGTCCAAAATCTTTACTAAGGGATTAATTTTTGGACAGAATTCGATCTGTTGCCTTCTGAGCTAACCAAGTCTTTTAACTTGGCTTGCATTGAAAGCCCAAATACGGAAGAGCTTCGTTCTTTGTCACAAGAGGAACAAATAATGTTGAAGGAAACTATCGATTGTTTTCCATCTTTTGCAAAAAACGGTTTAGGGAAGACTACAATTCTTTCGCATGTGATTGATGTCGGCACTGCAAGTCCCATAAAGTAGAGACATTATGACGTCTCTTCGGCGATCGAAAAGTTAATGTTCGATGAACTTGATCGCATGTTGGCACTCGGTGTCATTGAAGAGTCGGACAGTGCGTGCTCTTCGCCAGTTGTGTTGGTACGCAAACCAGGCAAAGTCAGACTTTGCATTGACAGCAGGAAAGTCAATGAAGTGACTCGGAAAGACGCATATCCCATGCCACTAATTGACGGTATACTCAGCCGTCTTCCGAAAGCCGAGTTCATAACTAGTCTGGATTTAAAAAAAGCCTACTGGAAAATTCCGTTGGATCCAAAGTCTCGCGATAAAACAGCCTTTACAGTTCCAGGCAGAGCTCTGTATCAATTCACAGTCATGACTTTAGCCTCACCAATGCATAGTCGACAATGTCGAAGTTAATGGATCGAATAATTCCAGTGAAATTTAAAAATGAAGTTTTTATTTACCTTGATGACCTCATTGTATCGAAATCTTTTGAGAAACATATAAGTATCCTAAAAGAGTTAGCTTTGTGTTTATCAAAGGCAGGGTTGACTATAAATGTGGAAAAAAGTAAATTTTGCGTGAAACAAGTGCAATATTTGGGTCATATAGTTGGTCATGGAACTATATCTATGGACCCTGAGGAAATTGCTGCAATTAACGATTATCCAGCTCCCCGGTCATTAAAACAGCTTCGTCGTTTCCTGGGTATGACTGGATGGTACCAGAAGTTTATTTGCAATTTTGCCGCACTTGCTTCCCTCCTCACCGACGCCCTTAAGCACAAACGCAGTTTTGAATGGTAAGAAGCAGCCGAAAATGCTTTTCAAACTTTAAAGAAGGAAATGTGCAAAGCTCCTGTATTGCACTCACCGGATTTCAAAAACCCGTTTTACATTCATTGTGACGCTAGTCACACTGGCGTAGGAGGTGTTCTTATGCAAGTAAATAAGCAGGGTGATGAAGTTCCAATTGCCTATATGTCACGAAAACTTAATCAATGCCAGAGAAATTACTCTGTAACTGAGAAAGAGTGCTTGGCCGCTATTTTGAGAATAAAAAAGTTTCGTGCATACGTTGAGGGGCAACCTTTCACAGTGATTACGGATCACGAGTCCTTAAAATGGCTGATGGCTCAAACTGACCCTATCAGCAGATTATCGCGATGGGCGTTGAGGCTACAAGGCTAAACCTTTTCAATTCAACATCGAAAAGGCTCCAAGAATGTTGTGCCCGATGCCTTATCAAGGACACACACTGAGGATTTATCGGCAATCGATGTAAATACCTTTATAGACTTACAATCGCCCTATTTTCAATCTAGTAGTTATCAATAATTAAGATCGAAAATAGAGCAAAACAAAAACCAGTTACCGGACGTTAAAGTGGTAGATGGATTTATCTATAGGAGAACTGAGCACGCAACCGGAGACCAAGTTGCAGATGATTTAGCTTGGAAATTATGGCTACCTTTGGAGTTAGTTCCAATAGTTTTATAAATGGCTCATGACCATCCACTTTCTGCTCATAGAGGAATTAATAAAACTCTAGAGAGAGTGCGACGATACTACTTTTGGCCAATCTTGGTGCCAAATGTAAAAGAATACCGATTATCAGTGTGACATTTGCAAGGCCACCAAAAGCTCAAACAAAGTACTCAGACCACCACTGGCAAAAACCGGAGAAAGTCATCGTTTCTTCCAGAAACTCTACGTAGACTTTCTGGGTCCGTATTCGAGATCCAAGTCTGGTAACGTTGGCATTTTTATCGTCCTTGAACATTTTATCAAATTTCCATTTTTGAAAGCAGTAACAAAATTTACGGCCATCACACAGTTTCTTGAAGAAGACCTTTTCCACTGCTTTGGCGTCCCCGAAACTGTAGTCTTTGATAATGGAGTACAGTTTAAGTCGCATGTCTTTAATAATTTAATGCAAAAAAATATAGCGCAAGCTAACTTTGGATACCCTTGCAGTGCCCTGTGTAAGCCGTCAGATTTTTTACAAAATTTGTTGAATGTTTAATTATTTGCACAATATTCAAACTGAATCTTTATCTTTGGCCAGTTGATAAAACTAAAAAGTTTTTTTTATGGTACAACATTTTTTTTATCTATATATATAAAACTCTTTTTACGATTCATTTGTGTTGCGGCTTTCAAAATCAATTTTCGGTATATAGCACTGTTACTCGCTCTTGCTGCAATAAGCCAATTGCAGCGAAAATATAAAACAGCGAGCAGCGAAAATGTAAATTCTCTATATTATATAAAGTACTATTACTATTATTTTAAGTCCAATTACGGGGAAAAATTGAATTTACACTTCCCGCTTTCTTACTAAAAATGTAATAAGACCCGGCTATAGCTGTGAGAAGTGTTCCCTATTTTCACTCCACCAATTCTCCCCGAAATTTCAGCGAGCGTAGCGAGCCGAGGGTTGGCGAGCGAAGCGAGCAGGGGGCCAGCCCCCTAGTATTTTATAATAAACACTTACATCTATAATACTATTTATTAAATTTTCAGCAACTTTTCGCTTCGTGTATACATGTTTAGTATAATAAAGTAAAACTGAAAATCAAATTAAGGAATGGAAGAAGTTGAAGTTAGGAAATAAAAAATTAATTAAAATTTGGAGTTTTCGCTTTTAGTTACTTGCCTAATGCCATTAAGCAGCAAAACTTTAATAATAAATATAACTAGGTTAAATAAAGAATTATAATGAAAAGTACGTTAACTGTTTTCTTCTTCCGGAAATTATGAGCGGACGTGAGTCAATATGAGCGTTTGATAGTGTGTTCAAGGAATCGTCTTTATTATTAAGAGCTCCCAGACGATCATGGTGGGGTGGGGATACATGGCTCCTCATTTTGGGGTAGCTATCCCACACTAGGTGCTCTAAGTTATGTAGTTCTTTCTCTTCTCTTGGTTTTTCTCTCATATTTGTTGTAGTATCCTGGCCAATGTCTACCTGTCCGACTGATAGGCGATTGATTCCCCTCAAAACAGCACGCGAACGTTTCATTTATTAATGATGACAACCGAGCAAGTAACATCGCGGTACACTTCCCTGAATCCCCTCAACGCCGACGAGACACACCCGGAGAACTAGCGCGTGCTCCGCCATTTTTGATGTTTACAATGTCAGCTGCTCAACTCAAATACAACTCTTCGTTGTATGCTACAAATGTTTGTGAAAAATAAGCAATCGTAGAAAGAAGAAGAAAAAATTATTGCTCAAAGCATTAATTTTTATTCTGCGAAGACATACAATTTCTTGCAAGACAATCTTGAGTTGAATCTCATGTCCAAATCGCCATTATTAAAATGGGCCCGGATTAAATCCATGGTTCCGGGCCTAAATGAAAGTTTATTGAATAGTTTTAAAGCAATTTTTTTAAACATGGATGATAGGAGTAAGAATTCCGTACTAGTCTTTGATAAAATATTTATACGGAAAGGGCTCCAATATATTTCCCATCGTAGTGAAGTGAAAGGTTTTTTGAACGACGGTGTTGAAAAAACAAATGTGTTGTGTAAGCAGATATGTGTTTATAAGCCAATTGGAAATTTGTGTTTAGCTTTGTTGCAACTTCCACTGGTCTCTATGCTGCGAAATTAATAGAATCAACAAAATCAAATATTAAAGCCGCCCAAAGTTTGGGCTTATTTATTAGAATAATTGCATGCGACCAGGGTCCAAACAATCGAGGAGCTTTTAGCAAACTTGGAATCAAAATGGAAGAACCAATTTTGTATGCTGGTGATCAAAAAATGTTTGGCATTTACGACGTCCCTCACCTGATAAAGTCGCTTAGAAATATTTTAATGAAAAAATATATTGAAACTGATGATGGTAAAGTCTCATGGCAAGTAATTAAAAGATTGTTTGATATTGACACAGATAATACTTCAGCCAGAATCTGCCCGAAACTAACCAATAAACATACATATATCCCCCAGTTCATTTGAAAAAAGGAAAGTTAAATATGCAACACAGGTATTTAGCCATAGAGTAGCTTCCGCACTAAAAACCTTAATTTCAAGTGGCAGTTTTATTGACTGCCAAGATATCGCAATTGCTACACAACATTTTATTGAAAAAATCAACAAACTGTTCGATTGCCTGAATAGCAGTAATATAAATGATAAATATAGCGCAAGCTAACTTTGGATTCCCTTGCAGTGCCCTGTGTAAGCCGTCAGAATTTTTACAAAATTTGATAAATGTGGATTTCGCTCCGATCGTTCCTATGGCAGCTTTATGATATAGTTATCCGATCCGGCCGGTTCCGACATATGTAGTGCGTGCAGCAAAAAGACGGACCTGTACCAAGTTAGATCAAGATAGCTTCAAAACTGAGAGACTAGTTTGCATAGAAACAGACGGACAGACGGACCGACGGACAGACAGACGGACATGGCTATATCGACTCAGCTCGTCGCCCTGATCAAGAATATATATACTTTATGGGGTCTGTGAGGCTTCCTTCAATGCGTTTTACATTTCGTGACAATGCTGCAGCTCGGTGTACCTCTGGGTTTTTGCCTTATATTTTGCTGCTGTAGCTTGGTGCACCTCTGGGTGATTAGCCTGATATTTTGCTACTACAGCTTGTTGAGTTTCAGGATGCGCAGTCTTATAATTTTGAGATGCAATTCTTAATTGCTTGTTTCTAATTCTGTTAGACACTCGAGCTCACTTTATTGCTGGTCGTTTTTGTGTAGACGATGTATTTTTAGAAGTACCACTTGTAGTTTGCAAGTTCTCTAAAGGCATGTAAACATCATAATGTCCATTACACATGTTGCCCGAAAAGCGTAGTCTCTTTATTGGATATTTATCTCTTCCAAACAGTGCCATTAGTTTGCCATTTGCAAAAACTTCAATTCGAATTTGATATAGGGCGGCAGCTGCGCTTATCTCAGCCGCTGCACCATATGTATGAGGTTTCAACATTACTCTCTTATATTCAGCGGCACTTTCAAAAATATCCCCTTTAGAGTTTGAAGTCAATGAACTTAAGTCATCCCAATTTAAAACTATATGCCTAACTATTTCCTGACGTATATTTCCAAAAAATTCCAGTGTGCCATTTAGAACATAGGAAATTGACCTAAAAAGGCAAGCTCCGTCTCCTGTTATAGGAATTACAGAGTGTGGCTTCATTTCACCATCTATGCTTAGACAATCAGTACTCATTATGACATTTCCAGCGCGAAAAATCTTAGCGTGATTCTTAGCAATAGCAGCTTGGTTAACGTCAATATTGTCATCCTGATATTTATCAGATGAAGTTTTTAGTTTCTTCAACCTAATTCTATCAGAAACTCGACTTGACCTTTTTGTTGGACGGTTTTGAGCAAGTAATGTATTTTGAGGGTGGAAATTTGCCATTTGCATGTCTTCTGAAGGAATGTAAGCATCATAATGTCCATTAGACAAATCGCCCGTAAAGCGTAGTCTTTTCACCGGATCTTCAACTCCTCCAAACATTGCTAATAATGTGCAATTTTGAAAAACTTGAATACAAATTCGGTACAGTTCTGCAGCTGCCTTAACCTCAGACAGTGCACCATATGTATGAGGTTGCATCATTTGTCGCTCATATTCTGCGGAGCTTTCAAAAATATCTCCATTCGAGTTTGAGGTAAATAGACATAAGTCATCCCAATGACAAACCACGTATCTTACTATTTCCAGTCGTATATTACCAGAATATTCTTGGGTGCCATTTAAAGCATAGGAAATTGACCTAAAGAGGCAAGCTCCGTCTCCTATTATAGGAACTATAGAATGTGGTTTCTTTTCGCCATCTATGTTTAAATATTCAGTATTATGGTGACTATTTTGAATTTGATAGAATACAGAGTTGTACTATGCGTACTATGTAATGCACACTACAAAACAAATGGACTTATATGCAAAAGCAGACTGGTATTTCATGCAAAAAATATTTAAAGCAATAGTAAAAAATATTGCAAAATATTTGTATCATAAAAAATCAACTATTATTAAAATAGAGATTTGTTAGCTTTACGATATTTATTAGGCAGATAATACCACAAATATTTCAAACAATATTGCAAAATATTTGAATCGTAACAAATCAACTATTATTGAAATAGTGATTTGTTAGCTTTACGATGTTTATTAGGCAGATAATACCACAAATATTTCAAACAATATTGCAAAATATTTGAATCGTAAAAAGTCAACTATTATTGAAATAGTGATTTGTTAGCTTTACGATGTTTATAAGGCAGATAATACCACAAATATTTCAAACAATATTGCAAAATATTTGAATCGTAAAAAATCAACTATTATTGAAATAGAGATTTGTTAGCTTTACGATGTTTATTAGGCAGATAATACCACAAATATTTCAAACAATATTGCAAAATATTTGAATCGTAAAAAATCAACTATTATTGAAATAGAGATTTGTTAGCTTTACGATGTTTATTAGGCAGATAATACCACAAATATTTCAAACAATATTGCAAAATATTTGAATCGTAAAAAATCAACTATTATTGAAATAGAGATTTGTTAGCTTTACGATGTTTATTAGGCAGATAATACCACAAATATTTCAAACAATATTGCAAAATATTTGAATCGTAAAAAATCAACTATTATTGAAATAGAGATTTGTTAGCTTTACGATGTTTATTAGGCAGATAATACCACAAATATTTCAAACAATATTTGTTGTTCATACGGACAGACAGACGGACAGACGGACATGGCTATATCGACTAAGCTCGTCGCCCTGATCAAGAATATATATACTTTATGGGGTCTGCCACGCCTCCTTCTGCCTGTTACATACTTTTATTTTTTGAACAAACTTAATATACCCCCAGGGTATAAAAATACATATACACAAATGCACAGTTATTTATGTGCTTCGCTTTTCCCTTTAACTTTTTGTGTGAAAATTACAATAACACAAAATCATAACTCGGGATAAGCATACAGTTAGCACAAACAAATAAAAATGCGTGTAATTGTATTTAATTTCACTTTTTTAAACTTTTCTAAATGTGTTTATATTAGCTGGCAGCCCCTCGACGCGATAATTCACCGATAATATGCACAAAGTTCCGTTAGAAACTTAGAGATGATATCGATATGGTGATATTGATTCTCGATACTCAGATTAAAATATCGATACTCAAAAAAATGTTAAAGTTTTCTATCTTCTCCTTTTATAAATTCAGATTTATTTATTGAACAATAATATCAGCAACTAAATCACCCAGCGCAAATAAAAGTCAAAAAGGTTTTATTATATTTTTTTTGCTTTGAATTTCTGCATAAGCATTGCCGATGAAAATTCCGCCAACTTGGCGTAGCCAGCTGTTTTTTGTTTACTTTAAATAAAATAGTTATATTGTGTGTTGCAAAAACGTAAATGTTGCAGCGAATTTGTTTCACAGACTGTGGCAATCTGTGCAAACATAAACGCGAATAAGCCCTTGATCGTATAACATTATGCATATTCTAATACTAAATGCATATTCTAATGCTAAATAATAAATAATTGCGCCATTTTCAAACTTAAATCGTCAGTTGCTTTTGTCGAGGGCTACCACTTTTAATCTATTTAATCAACTATAGCAAGCATTGCCACATTATCCTTTAAAAAATTGTTTATATTTTTGCCACATTAAAAGTGGCGCGCCTAGCGCCTTAGTATTTGAATCAAACTGTCAATTTGTTTTTTTGACAATGCAAGAAATAAATAGTAGACACTGCACCCCCTCCCCCACTGCTTTTGATAGCTGATTATAGCAGGAAAAGCGAATAATAGGTCCATATGCTGCAAATTTAGTTTGAAAGTCGCAACAACAATGCAAAGCACGTTACTTTATTTAAAAGTATATAAATAAAAAAAAATAAATTAAATACCGCATGAACCGGCACTCGAACCCACAACATTTCGATCTCGAGTCGGCTGCTCTTCCATTAAGCCATTGCACCCGCTTGGACTCCAGCAGTTAAACTCGGTATAGATTAGGCTCTGTTCTGAAGCCTTAAAAGAGTGTTTTTTTTAATGCGTAATATGAAAGATCAACAAAAGCGATAATAAGAAAGAAATATAGCGCAAGCTAACTTTGGCGTGCCAAAGTTTGGATACCCTTGCAGTGCCCTGTGTAAGCCGTCAGACATTTTACAAAATATGTTGATTTTGAACCGATCGATCCTATGGCAACTATATGATATAGTAGTCCGATTTACACCAAATTTGGACAGCCTGTTTAAAACTTAGTCAAATACAGAATGTGTATATTTGGTTGAGATATTTTGAGAAACAAAAAAGTTTTTCATACTAAATGTTGTTTTCGATCCGATCGTTCCTATGGCAGCTATATGATATAGTAGTCCAATTTGCACCAAATTTGGTCAGCCTGTTTAAAAATTAATCAAACACACAATGTGTATATTTGGTTGAGATATCTTGAGAAACATAAAAGTTTTTCATACTAAATGTTTATTTCCAACCGATCGTTCCTATGGCAGCTATATGATATAGTTATCCGATCCGGCCGGCTCCGACATATGTGCTGCGTGCAGCAAAAAGACGGATCTGTACCAAATTTCATCAAGATAGCTTCAAAACTGAGAGACTAGTTTGCATAGAAACTGACGGACAGACAGACAGACGGACAGAAGGACAGACAGACGGACATGGCTATATCGACTCAGCTCGTCGCCCTGATCAAGAATATATATACTTTATGGGGTCTATGAGGCTTCCTTCAATGCGTTACACATTTCGTGACAAAATTATAATACCCTCTGCAAGGGTATAAAAAGAAAGAAAGAGATAATTTACGGATCATGCTAAATGCTTTCCAGACACTTCTAAGCAATGCATACATATTTTCGCATTGCGTTTTAAGGAAGGGAGCCAAAACGGTTACGATTATTTTCTACTCTATTCTCATTCGGACACATGCATATGTTTAACACACACACAAAGAAATTTCTAAGCAATGCAATATTTTCGCATTGCTTTTTATATGTGCCTGTGTGCGTTGTTAAGAAATTTCTTTGTGTGTTTGAATGTACATATGCATGTGTCCGAATGAGAATAGAGTAGAAAATAATCGTAACCGTTTTTGCTCCCTTCCTTGTGTGCTTGCTTTCAAAAAAAGCAAGTTTCGCTGAAAATTTTATTTTTATTAAAAACTAACTACTATAAAAACTAACAAAAATAACAAAGATCTTCATACAAAGTTTTAATTTGCATCTGGTTGTTCCTATGGCAGCTATATGATATAGTGGTCCGATCTTGACCAAATTTTCTCAGGATGTAGCAGTGAGTAAGAAATACATAATCTGTGAGTTTGGTTAAGATAGCTCAAAAAACAAAAAAAAATTTCATACTAAACAATATTGACCTTTGACCCCCCATTTTAGCCCCTTCCAGTGGGGACATCAAAAAATCCCGTCTTATTGAACGATAATTATGTCTCAGCTATGTTGTGTAAAAATTTCATCTCAATATCTTGAACCGTTTGGCCTACAGCGTGATGACTAAGTCAGTCAAGACAAAAAATTTTTTAAATATATAGATGGAATTCTTGACCTAGGTCAATTCTTTCAAAGGCTTGAAAAGCAGGCCGGTATAAATAAATTCAGCCAACTCAAAATGGCACCGTGGGAAAATATCTTTGAATATGTTTCAATAGATAATTTTAAAGAAATGGGCAATAAAATATTGAATTCATTAAGAGTAGCGCTACTCAACCCGGTGACCCAAATTAAAACTAATAAAGAAAAAGAAGCAATACTGTCTACATTTCATGATGAACCTATGCAAGGAGGTCATACTGGCATTTCAAAAACCTTGGCCAAGGTCAAAAGACATTATTTTTGGAAAGGAATGTCCAAAGATATTACAGAATACATAAGAAAATGTCAAAAATGTCAAAAAGCTAAAATAACAAAGCACACTAGAACTCCACTTATATTGACAGAAACTCCTATTAAAGCTTTTGACAGAGTGATAGTGGATACCATTGGTCCGCTACCTACATCTGAGAATGGAAATGAGTATATTGTCACATTAATATGTGATTTAACCAAATACCTAATTGCCGTTCCAATTGCAAATAAAAGCGCAAATACTGTAGCAAAAGCGATATTCGAATCATTTATTCTGAAGTACGGTCCAATGAAGACGTTCATTACGGACATGGGAACAGAGTATAAAAATTTGATCATAAATGAATTGTGCAAATATTTAAAAATAGACAACATAACGTCTACGGCACATCATCATCAAACAGTTGGAACAGTAGAAAGAAGTCACAGAACATTTAATGAATATATACGCTCATATATATCAGTTGATAAAGCTGATTGGGACGTATGGCTTCAATACTTTGTATTTTGTTTCAACACAACACCCTCTATGGCACACAATTATTGTCCATATGAGTTAGTTTTCGGCAAACAAAGCAATTTGCCAAAATATTTTAATAAAATAGATTATACAGAACCCCTATACAACATAGAAAACTACGCTAAGGAATCAAAATTTAGACTAGAACAGGCATATAAAAGAGCAAGAGTTATGCTAGATAAGATTAAGATTAGAAATAAAATGCATTACGATAAACAGGTGTTAGATTTTAAAACAAAAATAGGAGATAAAGTTTTATTAAGAAACGAAACTGGCCATAAATTGGATCCAGAATATATAGGTCCCTTTACGGTAGTAGCATTAGAAGAAAATAATAATATAATTATTAAAAACAATAAAAATAAAGAGCAAAAAGTTCATAAGGATAGGTTACAAATTTTTAATTCATAATAATTTTTAGTGTGGCCACAGATAAGTAAAAAAAAAAAGTAGTTGTTGTTATGCCAACATAAAATATATAAAGCGGTGACTTTGTCGCTGCGCGGCCAACGCTAAGTGCTAACGAAATATGATCGCACTTGATAACAGCGCCCGCCCAAATAGTCAAGTCAGCGTTCTTACGCTTGACCATTTCAAGTATATACAAATGTGCACATTCATAACACTCTCTGCCGCCTCCAACGTTTCCGTTGCTTTATATACAAGACATGTAAAACGGCTGCGCTCGCTGCTTCACAGCTCGTGGCTTTAGGCTAAGCAAGACAATCAATAAAGTACAGCAAAAGAAGACAGACGTCTTCCAGACAAAACCTCAAGCGTTATTATTTCATAAAATAACTCAACAATCAATACACTACTATTCTGGAGTTAAACGATCAATACA
>JAWNND010000509.1:0-14586 GCA_035043265.1 Drosophila testacea | reverse complement strand
AAATGAAAAATCAAAATTTTAAATTATCAAAATTTTTTTTTAAAAGAGTGTCAAAAAAGGACCCTTTTCTAAAATTACTCAAATGCGCCAAAATCGTTTTTTAAGAACAACTATTTTAAAATGTAGAATCAATAAATAGATCAAATCATGGCTAAAATAACATTCCGCAGGAAAATTGGGTTAGATTTGACAAAGTTATGCAAGTTTAAAATCTGTCGACCCCTGGGACTGGCAAATTTACAAGTAAAATTTTTGGTCACTCTATCAAGAAAGTGAAACACCTCAGAATCAATTTTAAAGTACTTTCTTATACTTATATAAGCCCCAGGACTTGACTAAAAAAGACAAATAAAAATTTTAAATTTTCAAAATATTTCTTTAGGAGAGTGTAAAAAAAGGACCCTTATCTAAAGCTCCAACAAATGCGACAAAATCGATTTTTAAAAAACAATTTTTTTTAGTTGTAGAATTATTTTATAGATCAAATCATGGCTAAAATGACATTCCACGCGAAAATAGGGTTAAATTTGACAAAGTTATGCACGTTTGAAATCTGTCGACCCTTGGGACTGGCAAAAATACAAGTCACATTTTTGGTCACTCTGTCATGAAGTTTTGCAAGAAAGTAAAACACCTCAGAATCAACTTTAAAGTATTTTCTTTTACTTATATGGGCAACAGGACTTGATTAAAATAAGAAATCAAAATATTAAATTTTTAAAATTTTTTCTTTAAGTGAGTGTCAAAGAAGGACCCTTATCTAAAATTCCAATAAATGCGACAAAGTCGATTTTTTAAAAACAAGTATTTTAAGTTGTAGAACAATTCATAGATCAAATCATGGCTAAAATGACATTCCACACGAAAATTGGGTTAGATTTGACAAAGTTATGCAAGTTTGAAATCTGTCGACGCTTGGGACTGGCAACTATACAAGTCAAATTTTTGGTCACTTTGTCATGATCAACTTTAAAGTACTTTCTTATACTTATATGAGCAACAGGACTTGGTTAAAAAAAGAAGAATTAAGATGTTAAATTTTTAAAAAAAAATTTCTTTAAGAGAGTGTAATAGTAGGACCCTTATCTAAAATGCCAACAAATGCGACAAAATCGAGTGTAAAAAAGGACCCTTATCTTTAATTCCAACAAATGCGACCAAATCGATTTTTGAGAAACAACGATTTTAAGTTGTAAAATCAATTTATAGATCAAATCATGGCTAAAATGACATTCCACACGAAAATTGGGTTAGATTTGACAAAGTTATGCAAGTTTTAATCTGTTGACCTTTGCAACTTTCAACTTTACAAGTAAAATTTTTGGTCACTCTGTCATGAAGTTTAACAAGAAAGTGAAACACCTCAGAATCAACTTTAAAGTACTTTCATATACTTATGTATATGAGCACCAGGACTTGACTAAAAATTAAAAATCAAAATTTTAAATTATCAAAATTTTTTCTTTAAAAGAGTGTAAAAAAAGGACCCTTATCTAAAATTACTCAAATGCGCCAAAATCGTTTTTTAAGAACAACTATTTTAAAATGTAGAATCAATAAATAGATCAAATCATGGCTAAAATAACATTCCGCAGGAAAATTGGGTTAGATTTGACAAAGTTTCAACTTTACAAGTACAATTTTTGGTCACTCTGTTATGAAGTTTAACAAGAAAGTGAAACACCTCAGAATCAACTTTTAAGTACTTTCTTATACTTAGATAAGCACCAGGACTTGACTAAAAAAGAAAAAGATAAATTTTAAATTTTCAAAATTTTTTCTTTAAGAGAGTGTAAGAAAAGGACCCTTATCTAAAGTTCCAACAAATGCGACAAAATCGATTTTTAAAAAACAACTATTTTTAGTTTTAGAATTATTTTATAGATCAAATCATGGCTAAAATGACATTCCACACGAAAATTGGGTTAGATTTGACAAAGTTATGCACGTTTGAAATCTGTCGACCCTTGGGACTGGCAACTATACAAGTCAAATTTTTAGTCACTCTGTCATGAAGTTTTGCAAGAAAGTGAAACACCTCAGAATCAACTTTAAAGTATTTTCTTTTACTTATATGGGCAACAGGACTTGATTAACATAAAAAATCAAAATATTAAGTTTTTAAAATTTTTTCTTTAAGTGAGTGTCAAAGAAGGACCCTTATCTAAAATTCCAATAAATGCGACAAAGTCGATTTTTTTAAAAACAACAACTTATACAAGTCAAATTTTTGGTCACTTGGTGTCAGGATCAACTTGTAATGCACTTTCTTATACTTTACAGTTGCGCAACAGGACTGGTTAAAAAAGAAGAATTAAGATGTTAAATTTTTAAAAAATTTCTTTAAGAGAGTGTAATAGTAGGGACCCTATCTAAAATGCCAACAAATGCGACAAAAATCGAGTGTCAAAAAAAAGGACCCTTATCTTAAATTCCAACAAATGCGACAATAAAATCGATTTTTGAGAAACAACGATTTTAAGTTGTGAAATCAATTTATAGATCAAATCGCGGCTAAAATGACATTCCACGCGAAAAATTGGGCTAGATTTGACACAAAGTTATGCAAGTTTTAATCTCGTTGACCTTTGCAACTTTCAACTTTACAAGTACAACTTTTTGGTCACTCTGTTATGAAGTTTAACAAGAATCAACTTTCTTATACTTAGATAAGCACCAGGACTTGACTAAAAAAGAAAAATAAAAATTTTATTACTGAAATTACTCAAATGCGCCAAAATCGTTTTTTAAGATCAATTATTTTAAAATGTAGAATCAATAAATAGATCAAATCATGGCTAAAATAACATTCCGCAGGAAAATTGGGTTAGATTTGACAAAGTTATGCAAGTTTTAATCTGTCGACCCTTGGGACTTTTAACTTTACAAGTAAAATTTTTGGTCACTCTGTCATGAAGTTTAACAAGAAAGTGAAACACCTCAGAATCAACTTTAAAGTACTTTCTTATACTTATGTATATGAGCACCAGGACTTGACTAAAAATTAAAAATCAAAATTTTAAATTATCAAAATTTTTTCTTTAAAAGAGTGTAAAAAAAGGACCCTTATCTAAAATTACTCAAATGCGCCAAAATCGTTTTTTAAGAACAACTATTTTAAAATGTAGAATCAATAAATAGATCAAATCATGGCTAAAATAACATTCCGCAGGAAAATTGGGTTAGATTTGACAAAGTTTCAACTTTACAAGTACAATTTTTGGTCACTCTGTTATGAAGTTTAACAAGAAAGTGAAACACCTCAGAATCAACTTTTAAGTACTTTCTTATACTTAGATAAGCACCAGGACTTGACTAAAAAAGAAAAAGATAAATTTTAAATTTTCAAAATTTTTTCTTTAAGAGAGTGTAAGAAAAGGACCCTTATCTAAAGTTCCAACAAATGCGACAAAATCGATTTTTAAAAAACAACTATTTTTAGTTTTAGAATTATTTTATAGATCAAATCATGGCTAAAATGACATTCCACGCGAAAATAGGGTTAGATTTGACAAAGTTATGCACGTTTGAAATCTGTCGACCCTTGGGACTGGCAACTATACAAGTCAAATTTTTAGTCACTCTGTCATGAAGTTTTGCAAGAAAGTGAAACACCTCAGAATCAACTTTAAAGTATTTTCTTTTACTTATATGGGCAACAGGACTTGATTAACATAAAAAATCAAAATATTAAGTTTTTAAAATTTTTTCTTTAAGTGAGTGTCAAAGAAGGACCCTTATCTAAAATTCCAACATATGCGACAAAGTCGATTTTTTAAAAACAAGTATTTTAAGTTGTAGAACAATTTATAGATCAAATCATGGCTAAATTGACATTCCGCACGAAAATTTGGTTAGATTTGACAAAGTTATGCAAGTTTGAAATCTGTCGACCCTTGGGACTGGCAACTATACAAGTCAAATTTTTGGTCACTCTGTCAAGAAGTTTTACAAGAAAGTGAAACACCTCAGAATCAACTTTAAAGTACTTTCTTATACTTATATGAGCACCAGGACTTGACTAAAAATAAAAAATCAAAATTTTTTAAATTTTAAAAATTTTTTCTTTAAGAGAGTGTAAAAAAAGGACCCTATCTAAAGTTCCAACAAATGCGACAAAATTGATTTTATAAAAACATTTTTTTTAGTTGTAGAATTATTTTATAGAACAAATCATGGCTAAAATGACATTCCACGTGAAAATAGGGTTAAATTTGACAAAGTTATGCACGTTTGAAATCTGTCGACCCTTGGCACTGGCAACAATACAAGTCAAATTTTTGGTCACTCTGTCATGAAGTTTAACAAGAAAATGAAACACCTCAGAATCAACTTTAAAGTATTTTCTTTTACTTATATGGGCAACAGAACTTGGTTAAAAAAGGAAGAATTAAGATGTTAAATTTTTAAAAAAATTTCTTTAAGAGAGTGTAATAGTAGGACCTTTATCTAAAATGCTAACAAATGCGACAAAATCGAGTGAAAAAAAGGACCCGTATCTTAAATTCCAACAAATGCGACAAAATCGATTTTTGAGAAACAATGATTTTAAGTTGTAAAATCAATTTATAGATCAAATCGTGACTAAAATGACATTCCACACGAAAATTGGGTTAGATTTGACAAATTTATGCAAGTTTGAAATCTGCCGACCCTTGGGACTGGCAACTATGCAAGTCAAATTTTTGGTCACTCTGTCATGAAGTTTTACAAGAAAGTGAAACACCTCAGAATCAACTTTAAAGTACTTTCTTATACTTTTATGAGCACCAGGACTTGACTAAAAATGAAAAATCAAAATTTTAAATTTTAAAAATTTTTTCTTTAAGAGAGTGTAAAAAAATTCTAAAATTCCAACAAATGCGACAAAATCGATTTTTGAAAAAAAAAAACTATTTTTAGTTGTAGAATTAATTTATGGAATAAATCATGGCTAAAATTACATTCCACACGAAAATCGGGATAGATTTGACAAACATATGCACGTTTGAAATCTGTTGACCCTTGGGACTGTGCAACTTAACAAGTCAAATAATTGGTCACTCTATCATGAAGTTTTGCAAGAAAGTAAAACACCTCAAATATGAAAAATCAAAATATTAAATTTTCAAAATTTTTCTTCAATTGAGTGTAAGAGAAGGACCCTTATCTAAAATTCCAACAAATGCGACAAAATCGATTTTTTAAAAGCAATTTTTTTAAAATGTAGTATCAATAAATAGATAAAATCAGGGCTAAAATGACATTCCACACGAAAATTGGGTTAGATTTGACAAAGTTATGCAAGTTTAAATCTGTCGACCCTTGGACTATCAACTTTACAAGTATAGTTTTTGGTCACTCTGTCATGATGTTTTACAAGAAAGTGAAGCACCTCAGAATCAACTTTAAAGTACTTTCTTATACATATATGAGCACCAGGACTTGACTAAAAATTAAAAACCAAAATTTTAAAATCTCAAAATCTTTTTTTAGAAAGTATAAGAGAAGTACCCTTATCTAAAATTCCAACAAATGCGACAAAATCGTTTTTTTTAAACAACTATTTTAAGTTGTAGAATCAATATATAGATCAAATCATTGCTAAAATGACATTCCACATGAAAATTGGGTTAGATTTGACAAAGTTATGCAACTTTGAAATCTGTCGACCCTTGGGACTGGCAACTTTACAAGTCAAATTTGTGGTCACTCTGTCATGAAGTTTAACAAGAAAGTGAAGCACTTCAGAATCAACTTTAAAGTACTTTCTAATACTTATATGAGCACCAGGACTTGACTAAAAATGAAAAATGAAAATATTAAATTTTTAAAAATTTTATCTTTAAGAGAGTGTAAAAGAAGGACCCTTATATAAAATTCCAGCAAATGCGATAAATCCGATTTTTTAAAAACAAGTATTTTAAAATGTAGATTCAATAAATAGATCAAATCATGGCTAAAATTACATTCCGCAGGAAAATTGGGTTAGATTTGACAAAGTTATGCAAGTTTGAAATCTGTCGACTCTTGGAACTGGCCATTTTACAAGTCAAATTTTGGTCACTTTGTCATGAAGTTTATTAAGAAAGGGGAACACCTCAGAATCATCTTTGTTGATGGCAGAAAGCATAACAGGCCCCTCTAGTTAACATACTCTACATTACATTTATGTGTTACGTTATATGAGGAGCTTACATTGTTTCCTACAAAGTCACGCACAAGAAGTGCAAATCCTACACATTGTGAATAAAAAACATAACTCTACTTAAACCTAAAAGTGCCTGCTTATTTCGACGCCTCCACTCCAGAGATTGGTCCTTCGAGCCGGATACATCCATCATCAGCGAGTTCCTTGGTTTAAAGAGATAAGTAATGCACTTTTAGATTTTTTCATATATATTTGTATATATATGAGAATTTTCTACTTACCAACATACATATAGTCCGCCATATTGGTATCCATATATACATATATTTTATAATATATTATATATAATACATGTATGTTCCGTTCCCAACTGTTGCCGTTTATCCAGAGTCTCAGTCCGACTGCACAATCCTGCATAAAGACTTATGATTATATAAATATAATATATAAATATATAGTTGCACATGTACTTACATGGTCTTTTCCATAATTCCGATTTTCCCTAACGACGGCAAACTCTACATAATAATATTTTATCCTAAATATTAGTCGTTATTACTTATTTTCTACGTTGGCAATATAACATACATACATATGTCGTAGAATGGCTAGTTTGCCCACTGTTCGTGTGCGTATAGTTTTTGAGTGGCGACACATTGTCGCTAGTAGTTTTAAAATGCACAGCAGCTTAGGGAAAGAGACACACTCTGCTGCTGAGTAAGGTCTGGTCGTAGAGCGCTGACTGAATAAGAGAAACAGAGAGGACGATAAGCGTTGCAGAAATTGTGAAATGATACAGTACTCTGTGTTGCTGAAGTCAGTCGGAAAGCGTCTCTAAAATCGAGCAGAACTTGCTGTGCAAATTTTATTAAAATGGAAATAAATAGGCCATCTCCGACATCAGAAGTGGGATCTGCTTTGCCTACTGATCATGCCACCGATCCTTATTTGTCAGCGTTGGAACTGCAAAACCGCAACCTGCTAGAAATAATCAAAAACATGCAGACACCAAGGGCACCGCTAACTGATGGAAAAGCGTCATATGTGACTCTCCCAAAATTCAATCCTGACAGCGCTGGAGCGGATGGTTCATCTTGGTGTTCAACAGTTGATCTCATTTTTGCGGATAACGTGCTCGAGGGTAGTAACCTGGTGATCGCCTTAAGCAAGGCACTAGAAGGCTCCGCATCACAGTGGCTTTCACAAATTTGCTTTGCCGGCATTACTTGGGCGCAGTTCAAGGAGCTGTTTATTCAACGCTTTGTCGGAATTGAGACTTCTGCCGCCATGCTGTTGAATGTTTTGAATGGTCGACCAAAGCCGGAGGAAGGATTCGCTGAATATGGTAGCCGTATTGTGACGCTACTTATGTCAAAATGGAAATCAAAGGATTTGGAAGAAATAGTCGTGTCAGTGACTCTGGCTCACATGGCACAAATAGACAACAAGTTGACGCGCTGGGTTTTTACTAATAACGTGAAAACTCGCAATGAGCTACAACAACAGTTGCAAGCACACTCTTTTAAAAAGCGCGGTACAGACGACGCTTCAACAGGCCCGGATCGCAAGAAGTTCAAGATTCCGTCACAGATAAAATGCAATTACTGTGGAAAGGCTGGCCATAAATATGCCGAATGTCGTGCTCGCTTGGAGAAAGACCAGAGCAGAGGCAAAATTCACAGCGGCAGCAACGTGACTGGAGCGAAGGATCGGTCAAGTGTCAAGTGCTTCAAGTGTGACGAAATTGGACATTTTGCATCCGCTTGTCCTAAAGGCCGAATGTATGAGAAGCGTGTAGATATCTGCACAGTAGCTCCACCGTCTGGAATAATAAGGGCATCCGGTGAGTCTATTCCATTTTGTTTCGATTCGGGTGCTGAATGCTCTTTAGTGAAGGAAAGCGCCGCGGATAAATTTAAGGGAAAGAGAATAAATAATATTGTAAAACTTAATGGTATAAGTAATGATGCCATATGTAGCACTCAGCAAGTTTTATGTAATATAAATATTGACCAATACTGCTTCGAGATTTTGTTACATGTAATTATGGATAAGTATCTGAAATACGATGTGATGGTTGGTCGTGAAATCCTTGGTCAGGGCTTTGGCGTTACTATAGACGCCGACAAATTCCAAATTTATAAAACAAAAAGGGTAGATGTTTTAGCTGTTACTGATTATAAAGATATTATAAATGCTGATACTGATTTAGTTGAATCCGACAAAATGGCCTTAACAAATGTCCTAAAGTGTTACTCTGATTGGTTTATCAGCGGAATTCCAAAAACTCGAGTCTCGACAGGGCAATTGGAAATTAATTTAATAGATCCATTAAAGACAGTGCAACGACGTCCTTATAGGCTAAGTGAGGAAGAAAAAAACCATGTGCGTTGTAAAATTGATGAATTATTGAAAGCAAACATTATTCGTCCAAGTTGCTCACCTTTCGCCAGCCCTATGATGTTGGTGAAAAAGAAAAATGGCACTGATCGTCTTTGTGCAGACTATAGGATATTAAATGAGAATACCGTTGCTGATAGGTATCCGTTGCCTCTTATTGCAGACCAGATTGCCAGGCTTCGCGGCGCCAAATATTTCTCGTGCTTAGATATGGCCAGTGGATTCTACCAAATTCCAGTACATGAAAATTCAATAGAGCGAACTGCGTTTGTAACGCCGGAAGGGCAGTACGAGTTTTTGACCATGCCTTTTGGCTTAAAGAATGCACCTTCTGTGTTCCAGAGGGCCATAATAAGAGCATTGGGAACTCTAGCACACACATATGCTATAGTTTATATTGATGACGTTTTGGTTATAGCCGAAACCAAAGAAGAGGCTTTGGAACGGTTACGTACTGTACTAGAGACATTAAGTAAGGCGGGATTTTCGTTTAACGTAACTAAGTGCTCCTTCCTTAAAACTTGTATAGAGTATCTGGGGTTTGAAATAAGCAACGGGGAAATTAGGCCAAACGCACGCAAGATAAAAGCATTGAAAGATTTACCGCCCCCACAATCTGTGTCGCAATTACGACAGTTTATTGGATTGGCTTCATACTTCAGACAGTTTGTTCCAAAATTTTCGGAGACGCTTAAGCCTCTGTATCACCTCACGTCAAAGAAAATTGAAACATTTGCTTGGCGACAAGAGCACGAGCAAATTCGAGTTAAAATTATAACCGTATTGACGCATGCACCCGTGTTGGTCATATTCGACCCGCAATACGCAATAGAGTTGCACACTGACGCCAGTTCGATTGGCTATGGAGCTATATTATTGCATAAAATTGATAACAAACCCCATGTCGTTGAATATTATAGTAAATGCACGTCTCCTGCCGAGTCTAAATACCATTCTTATGAATTAGAGACACTAGCGGTAGTTAACGGTATCCGACATTTCCGCCATTACTTGCAGGGGCGTAAATTTGTCGTATATACAGACTGTAATTCATTGAAGGCTAGTCGCACAAAACTAGACTTAACGCCGAGGGTACATAGGTGGTGGGCATTCTTGCAATCGTTTGATTTCCACTTAGAGTACAGAAAAGGTGACCGAATGGCGCACGTAGATTGCCTATCTCGGAATCCAGTGCCTGAGAAAAATAATGAACAGAACAAAATACCTGAGAAAAATAATGATCAGAATAAAATACCTGAGAAGCGAATAAATTGGACTGAGATAACCGACAACTGGTTAATTTCGGAGCAACAGCGTGATAGTGAGATTTTAGAAATATCGACTAAATTAAGAAATAATGAATTACCAGATAATTTAGATAAAACCTATGAATTACGTAAAGGTATTTTGCACAGAAAAATACAGCGAAATGGTAAAACTAAATATCTACCGGTAATTCCAAGATCATTCAGATGGGCAATTATCAATCATGTCCACGAATCAATAATGCATCTGGGCTGGGAAAAGACATTAGATAAGGTTTATAGCTACTATTGGTTTGAAAACATGTCAAAATATGTGCGCCGGTTCGTAGAAAACTGCATTACATGTAAATTATCAAAAACACCCGTAGGTAAAGTGCAGGCAGAGTTGCATTCTATCCCTAAAATAGATATACCGTGGCACACGGTACATATTGATATAACAGGTAAATTGAGTGGTAAAAACGACTTAAAAGAATACGTTATTGTCCTAATAGATGGATTTACAAAATTTGTTTATTTTTACCACACCTTGAAAATAGATACGGAAAGTTGTGTTAAGGCCGTAAAGTCACTTGTTTCTTTATTTGGCTTGCCTACTCGAATTATAGCGGATCAAGGTCGTTGTTTTGCAAGTTCAGGTTTTCGTGAGTTCTGTTCCTCCCAAAAAATTAATTTGCATTTAATTGCTACCGGTGCGAGTAGGGCCAATGGTCAGGTCGAGCGAGTAATGAGTACACTCAAAAATCTGTTGACGGCTGTGGAAACCGGTCAGAGATCGTGGCAGGATGCGTTGGCCGAGGTGCAACTGGCAATGAATTGTACGGCGAATAGAGTAACTAAATTTAGCCCATTGGAATTGTTGATTGGTAAGGAAGTTAGACCTTTTGGCTTACTACCAATAGATGAAGAAGTTGATGACAAAATAGACAGAGAAAATCTAAGAAAACAAGCCAAACAAAATATGGAAGACGGCGCACAATATGATAAGCGCAGGTTTGATAGCAATAAGGCGAAAATTACTAAACACAGTTTAGGCGATCACGTGTTACTTAAGAATGAGGAGCGTCATCAAACTAAGCTTGACCCCAAATTTAAAGGGCCGTTTGAGATTGTCGAAATATTAGATGGAGATAGATATCGGTTAAAGTCTTTAACGAGTAATCGAACTTACAAATATTCTCATGAATTTTTAAGAGCCTTGCCAAATAATCAGCTTATACGCGAAGATAGGGACGGAATTATGGATGCGTCTGACGCCCAAGAAAAGGATTCATAAAACAGGGTGGCATAAGAAATGTATAGAGACATTCAAAAAAAAAAAAAATGTGTTAAAGGAACTACACAAATGTTAAAATGTGTTAAAGAAACTACACTAATGTTATTGTAAAATGTGTTAAAGGAACTACACAAATGTTAAAATGTGTTAAAGGAACTACACTAATGTTATTGTAAAATGTGTTAAAGGAACTACACAAATGTTAAAATGTGTTAAAGGAATTACACTAATGTTATAGTAAAATGTGTTAAAGGAACTACACAAATGTTAAAATGTGTTAAAGGAACTGCACAAATGTTTAATTTTACAAAAGAGAATAATGTTATTAAAGATAAATAACTTAAGTTGATAAATTATGTTTACTTGGAGGAATATAATGGATACAGATTTGATATTATTAAAAGTAATGGTTATTTTGAAAGCTTTGGTCTAATAAATTAAATAAAAATATCTATAAAAAATAAAAAAAGAGGAAATGGAAATTGAGTCTCCTGGTATCGAAAACTTAACACACGAGGACGTGTGAGTTGTCAGGAAGGCCGTGTCGTAAAATGGCTAGTTTGCCCACTGTTCGTGTGCGTATAGTTTTTGAGTGGCGACACATTGTCGCTAGTAGTTTTAAAATGCACAGCAGCTTAGGGAAAGAGACACACTCTGCTGCTGAGTAAGGTCTGGTCGTAGAGCGCTGACTGAATAAGAGAAACAGAGAGGACGATAAGCGTTGCAGAAATTGTGAAATGATACAGTACTCTGTGTTGCTGAAGTCAGTCGGAAAGCGTCTCTAAAATCGAGCAGAACTTGCTGTGCAAATTTTATTAAAATGGAAATAAATAGGCCGTCTCCGACACATACATATATCTACATACAACATATTAACATATGTGCATATGAACATAAACGCACATACATACATATGCACAACTCCCGAATATTTTTATTAACCTACTTATAATATCTGCATGCAATTCCATATAATTACGAAACACAATCAGATAATATTTTATCCTAAATATTATTTTGTGTCTGCCCACTCCTACGTTTGTAACATACAGACATATATACATATTTACAATTTATTCACATATGTATGTATGTATGTATGTTCATTTGTCCAAAGTCAAGACCGACAAATTACTTTATGCATGCTGTCCACGATTATATTAACACACACAACTCATAAATACATAAATACACATTCACACAAATCCTAATCTACGTTTTATTTATAATTAATAATACCGCCGGCAAACCACTACAAGTGACATACATACACACAACATATGTTCTTACGACATATGAACACAGCGACATACGCACATATGTATGTAAAAACGTTAATCAATTTTACTAAACACCTTGTTAGTATTTACAAGAACACAGGCAACTTATAAATAAACTGAAAACTAAGTTAGCAATCAACGAAAACACCGGCATCAAATTAACATACATATGTACATATTTACATATGCACGCATGTACAATTTAACACTTTTGCCGGCAAACAATTCACAAACAACACACTTAAAAATTAAACACAGAAATAAATCCGATACACACACGACGTACACTTATGCTATATTATGTTATATATTATAAATAAACACAATATAATATAATAATATATTATATATAAACACAATATAATAATAAAACGCACAATTCGTTTACAACCAAATCGACACTTCACAAACATAGCGATCAACAGCTGTTGGCTATTCAACGTCAGTGTTCATTGAACAAAGTGTTTCCACTAAAGGTGCGTCAACTCGAGTGTCCACTACGTTAACTGCGTCTCTCACATCCACGATTAAAATATTTAATAAAATAAATAAATAAATAACACAAATACAATAAAACATTATTTTAATAATAATTGCGTCCAACTTGCGTTTTTGCATCTAATTTTTTTGTATATTGAATTATATTATTATTATTATTATTATTTGTGTTTTATGTTATTATCACGCTCTTGTGACCTCGAGTGTTCCAATAATAAGGGTCGACATAACACTCTGCTACATCGAAGCGACAATCCTCAAGGAAACACCTCTTCCACTTCCATTTCCTCGTCTACTGCCAATTCCGATGCAAACTCCAATATACAGTCCACTTCAACTCAATCAAATGTTCAGTCCTACTTTTCTGCTAATACGCAAAGTGTCCTTCTTGGCACGGCGGTCATAAATATATGCCATTTGGGAGCAACATATACCGCTCGTGCTTTAATCGACTCAGGGTCAGAAGCTACATTCATCTCTGAGCAATTATTCCAAAAGATGAAGCTGCCATTCCAGTCCGTGCACGCTCAAGTCTCTGGACTTAATCAAGCGGTTGCAGCCGAGGCGCAAAAATTATGCCATTTCAATATAGGCTCTCGTATAAAACCGAGATTACGCATAGAAGCTTCGGCGTTCGTTATTCCTCACGTGGCGGGTAATCTGCCATCATTTACGGTTCCGCAAAATTTCATAAAGGACCTCCCAGCTATTGAATTAGCGGATCCGTCCTTCTTTCAGAGCTCGCAGATTGACGTGCTCATAGGCGCGGATATCCTTCCGTCTGTCATCTTAAGTGACTCCCTTACGAATATTTGCGGATCACTTCTGGGACAAGAAACCGTATTTGGCTGGATTCTCACCGGCCCTGTTCCGAACATTGTTCGTACGTCTGTGTCCTCATTCTCGGCGCGAATTTCGGTCAGCGAATCGAATCGCAAGGACGTTGTCTCCAAAGTTCGAGAGGTGGAGGATGTTCCAACCAAGCTGGTCAAGGTAATCGATTCCGAATCTGAATCGACTAGAACGGTCTCACGAAATGATGCCGTGATTCTTCCATTCCAGACTACTGATAACATCGTTTTTGGTCACTCTAAGTCATGGGCAGCCTCCATGCGACAAGACTATCCCGACGTAGGTCATACACACCATGTTCCTTCTCATGACGACTCTGAAAACTTCATTTCCTTTTTGCTACACCAAGCTGCGGTCAACCTTGATAGCACCGCTACCAAGGTGCTGCACGAGTTTAATACGTTGTGTCCAATATCAAATGGTAAAAGCCTGAATGATATCCTTCATCCAGAACCTGTTCACCAATCCGATCTTACTAGCTTTCCGGCGCGAAATGTTCGATATGCTGAAATCAAAATCAAAAAGAAAGCCACTTCTATCCTGAACCGCTGGCAACTTCTTATCGCTCTCCAGTGCAACTCGACAATTAATGCTTTTCCGAATTTCTTTGCTCAGCAATAAAATGCCAGCTTATAAGCCCGCACAGCGCAATCGCCCCATCAGAACGGGTTCTTTTAGATGCCGAGTGTGTCGAGGAGTGCATGCACTAAGGAAGTCCCAACGTTTTTTGCGGCTACCGGCTGAGAAGCGTCTCCGTGCTGTACTTATTAATCAGTACTGTCCCAATTGCCTGGCCCACCAACATTCGGGGCGCTCCTGTCGCAGCGGTGGCCGATGCAAGGTCTGCCACAAGGACAACCACACCCTGCTGCACTTCAGGGAGGC